>CM021108.1:241539491-241666127 GCA_007115665.2 Sequoiadendron giganteum
AAGGGTTTGGTGAGTTGCAACATCACCTTTTTTTCATTCATCAATCTCCTTTTCATTTTATTTCTATTTCAAGGTTTAATTACAAACAAGGGGTTCAACCAATGAAAACCCTCATTTTGTAACCCCACAACCATTTTCCCTCTCTTTGTACGTGATTTTTAGGTCTAGGTTGTAGATTTATCAAAGAGAAATATTATAAAATTTGACATAAAGTTGTCAAAAAAAATCAAAGTTGTCAAGATTATGAACAAACCTTGGAGGAGCTTTGAGAAGACCTATAGGCTGAATTTAGCAGTTTCAGACCCAAATATGAATTGAGAGTAGTAGAGTAGACTGAGGGCTACAAAATCCAACTTTGAATTTCCAAAAATCTAGAAGTAATTTACCACTATTGGAAAATGAGTCTCATTGTTATTGTTTTGTTACAACTTGGTGAATGAGTCCCAATTGGCTTGAACAGTGAATTTTCTAGGGTTTTAGACCTCCATTCCACCTTCTCTAGTTTCCCAGGTGCACATCTTTGTGTTGTTGTTTGCTTGCATTTCTAAGTTATTATTTGAAGCATTGCATCAAGTTAGTTTTTTTGAATGTCATCATTCATTTCATTATCTTTCCAAGTCCAATCTTGCATGTGAACCCCTTATTTAAATCATTCAATCCCCTAGAACACACCCTTCATCAAATTTCAATCACTTTTGCATTGGAATTTCAAGGGTTGTTCTTGAGTGAAATATAGAAAATAACCTCTTTCCTTTTAGGTCCAAAACCCTAGAAGCAAAAAGGGGCCCCCACTCATTTTTAGGTTTTAGTTATCCTACCTGATCTCATTATGCTTTTGGATGCTTCTGCATCACTTAAATCTTCCTTGACTCTTTCTCTTGCATATTGTATTCATTCTTTTAAAATTCTCATTTCCTTAGCATACACATCAACCATCTTATCTACATTCTTCTTCATTATAGGTTTTCTTGTTTCCATGTGATCTTCCATAGAATTTTCTTCATATGTTTCATACATTGCTTTAGTTTCATCCTTCATAATCTTCAATTTTTTTTTTATCATAACTAGTTATTTATTGTTCACTGATCTCATATCCTAATACAGGGATCCATACTATCCTTAGTTCCACTAATTCCATCATACATTCATTTTTTGACACTAGGAAAGTTATGTCATTGTGATATTTTTCATCCATTTTTCTAGGTATCCTATCCCTTTCATGCATTCTCCTTTGAAATACTAAAAATAAAGTAGTAAGAGAATCATCTTGTGCCTTCCCCTTCCAAGTCCAATCATATGGTCTTTGATCCAATGAGCAATAGGTCTACCTCTAAGCCATGTCTCATTTTGAGTTTCAAGCAGTTGCTTTAGAGCTTCAAGTATGATTATCTGCATCACATATCTTCATGTTAAGGCATCAACACCTCTTCTTTGGTAGGGGACAAAATATTTCCATTCAGGATACCCCTAAGCCATAACTCTTGGCTTATTTTCTAGAGGAACATTTGCATCGGAGGATGGTACATATTCTTCCTTGTCTTCTATCTCTTCCTTATTTCTCTAAATATTTTCCATTTCCTTATTTGTTTCTACTAGATCTACCTTTTCAATTGTTTCATTCCTTTTTACTAAATTATCCTTGCATTTATACTTCTACAAAAATTAGCAATATGTCTAGGTCTACTGCAATTGTGACATGTGATATTATTTTGAATAGTATTCCTTCCACTCACTCTAAATCTACATTAATTAGATTTTTGTCCAAATCCATAACATGTATAACAGTAATCATTGAAAGATTGAATAATTATACCATTGTTATGTTGGAATCAAGGAACACTGAGAGGGAAGGTGAATCAATGTTTTGTACTTTATAACTTTATTAATCTGATCCTTAAAGCACTTATAAAATTCAACCCAAAGAAATATGCATGAACATAAAGAAAAAAACCACAACACCATAACACATGGATTTTTATGTGGAAACCCTCATAGGGGAAAAACCATAGTGGAAGGCCAATCCACAATATTGAGTATACTAAAAAATACGAATTCACTTGCATTTAGGCACACTACCTAGAGCTCACTGCTCAAAATAGAAAGACTCACTAACTTAAAAAATATTTAGATTAAATCCATTTGATGAATTGAATTGAAGGAATATCATATACTAATGCTTGATTATAGTTTTTGTTAACCACAACAATTGATCTCTTGACCTTCTGTCTGATTTTGCTCTTCTTCTCTACTTTGCTTCAATTCACATCATAAATCCTCTTATGCACAAGTGAAAATGTGCATAATTTATCTATAATCCTTCTGATTTTTGCAACACACATCAACACACTTCACATCTATTTCAAAACTATATACTCGATAACTTATATATCTGCAACTAGAGATTTGATCGCTACAAGTCGGCTTTAATATTAAAATATTTATAAACTCTTGGCTCAAACCATGATTGATTCTCAATGTGCACCAACAAAAGTCAGCCATAGCATAGTAATTATCCAAATCAATATGATCAAACACAAAAATACTTAAACAAGTACTATTCAAATATCCACAATGACTACATCCACCAAGTCGGCCTTCTAGACTATTACACAGGAAAATAATACACCAGATCTTCTAACTTGTACGTGAATCTTGATGATTCTTAGATAATATAGTGCGTACACCAAAATACCTTTCCTGAGATCCACAACTAAAAAATGATAGCAAAAATTGCATGTGAATCGATGAACACAATTTTGTCGGATGCTTTGTTCTTGTTTGACATTTAATCACAAAAATTTGATCTGATTTCTAGTATGATCAAATGATGTCATGTGGATTGAATCACTGACTAGGTTTTCTATCAATGACAACACCATATGATATTTGCATTGTCTCTTGCCAAAAATCTCCCCATTTGGCATTGATGGAAACACTTAGAGAAAAATTACTAAGTGTCAAATCAATACCAGCATGAATACACTGCCAACCTTCAAAATTTCAAAAACACAACTCTCCCCTTGAGACGATTAAGGAATTTTTCACTATCTCATTCCCCCCCTTTGACATCAATGGAAAAGGAAGGAATTCACATACCAAAAATAAATCAAAACTGCTATGAACAAATTGCATATGTACAAAAAGGCTTCTTCAACTTACATAAACTTGAATATATCTACAAAATTGTTCTTCAATAGGTTCAAACTCATGTCTGAAAATTTCTTGAGACTCTCCAAGATAACCATATGACCAAATAATAAGTAAGATTGCATCTTTGCAGATTCAAGGTTCTTTGGATCATTGACTTCCATAACATCTTGTGCTTCTTTCAATGTACTCAACATTGCTTCAATCTTAGGAGCAATCAGTCCTCTGAGCTCACAAACCCTTTAAACCATTTTACCTTCTTCATGCTTCAAACTTTTGATCTTTTCAAGCAAGGATATGACTTGACCTTATTGCTTTCCAACAAAGACAATTAGAGGTTCAAATTCTTGAGTGATATCTGCTAACTATTTCTCACATTCTTTCATTTTATTTTCAAAGTCCTCAGTGAACTTAGATAAAGATAGACATGATTTATAAATATTGCCACCTTCTAGAAAAATTACTTTGAATATTCTTTATACAAGTAGCTACCAAACATGTGTCCCTATCTATCATCCCTTTCAACCTACTGAACCTTTTATCATTAAAATCCTTATGTACCTTTTCCTCAATTGATTTCTTAAGGGACTCAAAATGAGTACTTACAAAATTAATAATTTTTTCAGCTCACCGAAGGGAGAACTGGTTGGATCCTTAACATATGTAGGCATGATATTTTCTAGAATACTAGATGCAAGATTCAACAACTCACTATATTCAATATGTGACTTTATAATTGCTTCCCTTACCTTGTTCTCGGCGAATGAAGCTACCTTTATCTTCTAAATAGGAGATAAAATGTCCAAGTTGACAGGACCTTTTAGCGGTTCATAATTAAATTCTTCCAAAAACTCTTTCACTACCTTATCAGTGTCTCTTTCTTTCACAAGAGCTTCCTTTATTTCAACCTTCTTTTCCTCAATCATTGTTTCTTAAACTACAAATTCTTTCATGTCTTTAGGAATCTCAACTTTTTCAACCAGTACAAATTCAGGAGCTTCAGTTTCCATAGGAAATTTTGAATTTTCCATATCAAGAGGAATCCGAGTGTCCTCAACTATATCTTCTTTTCCTTCTTCTACTATTGGACTAGATAAAAAATCTCCATCATGCACTTCTTCAGAAACAACATTGATTATGTTTCATAACAAAACTTCTTTTAAATTTTTTTTAGTTTCCTTTTCAACTTCTTCAGCCTGACCAATCATGAGCTTGTTTACTCTTATTTTTCTCTTGAAATATTTCTTAGAACCATTCAAAATTGACCTCATTTCCTCCATAGACATTACCAGACATAAATCTGCAATAATTTTCTCTGTCAACTTCTCATCTTAAGTTCTTGCATTCAATATCTTCATTTCTAAAACTTCATATAGACTTTTGGGTAACAAAGACATTATTTAAATAAGAGCCTTATCAAAATTATTCAAGTATTTTATTGAAGCTTCCTCAAGAACTCTTTGATCAACACTATCAAAGGTTTCATACCATTCATGAAGAGGCTTAGGATTTCCATCCTTAATTACTACATTCTCCACTTCTTTTATAGACATACCTATTTTGTCAATTTTCATCTTTTTCTTTTCTTTCTCTTTTTCACCGTAGGGCTTGTCCTTAGAGATTTTTGTTGCCTTTGTACCTTGATGCTTAATTTATCGCACTTCTTCATCAGATTCAGTCTCTTCATCTTAAAAAATGGCAACAAAAACTCTTTTTCTTTAATCCTTCTTCCTCTTCCCTTCTCTACCAAATGACTTCACTTGAGTTATCGTAGGGCTTGACTTCTTTGTAGGACCAGATGGGAGAGTAGAGATTCTTTTAGATATAGTTTAGGTAGAGGATGCTATCAAACTAGCAGATTCAGTTCTAACTGGGTCTCCTACTTCACCTTGATATCTTTTTCTTCTAGCTTCCCTCACAACTTGTGCAAATATACCCATGCTCTCTATAAAGATTTCCACTTCATTTTTTAATCTTCTAACTATCATTATTTTCCTTATTTGATTGTGCACTTGTATATCTTTTTCTGAAAAAGTACCAAATCTTTCATCTGTCGAATCTTGAGGTTTACGCAGCAAGTGTTTGGCATACATTTCCAAAATATTCTCTTCAACCTCATAGCCCATTGGCATAATCTAGACTATTCTAGGATAGAATTGATCAATTTCAACCATAAAACATATCATGTCTTTGTACTTCTCCACAATATATGTGGGAATCCTTTCCCTAGCATGCATCATACTCTGAAAAATTCTTGAAATAACCCCAAATTGCAGTATTCATTTTCTTACTATCAAAAATCTATGTAAAATATCTCTAATTTGAGAAGCTATCGGTTTGCTACCTTCCCATTGTACTTTTTGAAATCCTAGAACCTCATTCATGAAGTAAAAGAACAAACACAACAACAAATTACCATATTTGAAGGAATTCTTCTTATCCTTTTTTATTTTACCAAGATTCTCCATCAATTGGATTTTGAGTAACTCACATAGATCATACTCTACATAGATAGTTGTGTCAAATATAGAATTATCTCAGCTGGAATGATATATTTTGTAACCAATGACCATAGATGAAAATATAACATACACATCAATAATATCATCAATTGTCATAGCTCTTCTATCAAACTTTGAACCGGTTGCATCAGTAACTATCTGATTCTTCACAGACTTCAAGATTGGTAACCCATTGGAGGAATTTAAACCAGTAACAGTGCTTATAGCCTATTTTTTAATCTTAAAGGGTTCACTCAACCACATAAATTTAGCATGAACTTGGCTCAAAATATACCAGACCCACTCGCTTTCTTCAAACACATGAAATTTCACAATCTACATGAATTTCTTCTCCTCTATGGTTTTGAATTTAGGTTTGACACATAAATCCTCTTCAATGATGTGTTTGGAATATAATTTCAACAGCTACAAGCTCCCTAACTCCTCAATTTTTGCATGAATGTAAGCCCTAATATCTTCAATATGCAAGATGTCATACAGAAAAAATGAAAATGCACCTAAGGGATTTTTCTCAACAGATTTGAATAGATGCCACTTGAATTTAGAACTAGGTCTATCCTTGACATCAAATACCAATGGGGTATCCATTTCCACAAATTCACAAGTTCACAAGTCTTTTATGAAAGATACATTTTCGTTGGTTAGGGGTTTGATCACCGAATCACCTTCACACTTGAATCTTCGCCAAATTTCATAAAATTTCACCTTAGAGGTCTCCAAACGTTTTCTCCTCAAGGTGCAAACTGATAAATGAAGAATTAAAATGACCTTTTACCATTTGCATACCTAAATTTTTTGTAATAAATTATTTTTCCCTAACTCATCCAGATACTTTCTTTCCATATACTATGAAAGATAATTCTTCTTAGGATCTTCAACTCAGCATAAATAATTTGTCCAACTATTTCAGCAGTATCTTTGTATCATCAATGCAATCACTGTACTCATCCAAATCCTAGTACCAACTACCGACAAGGGGTTTGAAGGTTTTTCTTGAAAACTCCCCCTAGCCTAGAGGCCTTAATCTAATTCTCAAAGGAATTACCAGAATCATGTTCTAGTGTAGAATCATTTACTACAACAAAGGGATTCTTTTTCACCCATGTCTTCTTCATTTGCTTCCTGATATCATCTGTAGTGACTTTCCCTTTTCCCTTTTCATCCTTTTGCATGTTTCTTCTTTGATTTATCGGACCCTTTTTGCTTATAGAATCTAGCAATGTGACTGAATGTTTTGCAATTGTAGTACACTACATTTCTTTTTCTAGACCAGTTGTTCCATTGATTTTCTCTTGATCTACACTAGTTAGAAATATGGCCAAATCTATTGCATGTATAACATTTGGAATCTTTATAAGATTTGTTCATCATATTTATGCATTCATTTGACTTATGACCATACTTGTTGTAATTAAAGCACTAACCGGAGAATGATCGAACACTTGAATTAATTCTACTTCTACATTGAGAAGCCATCTGACCATATTTATTACAAGAAAAATAGTAACCATTAAATATTTGAGGATTAAGTTGTCTTAATAGATACCTTCCAGATTTGTTCATCTAATTTCCTTCCCTAAATTTCCTTTGTTTAGATATGTAACTTTCTCCTTCCTCATATCCAAGACCTCGCTTGTCACCTTCTATGCTCTGGATTTTAATCAGTTCATCACCCTTAGCTGAGCTAATCTTGAAATTCTACTTGAATTCATTTATATTAGCAAGTTGATCTCTGATGATAACAACCTATATTTCAAGCTCTTCTTCATTGTTTCTGGATTGTTGCAATTCAAGTGCCAGATTAATCAATCCATCATTAATTTTGTTGCATTCTTTAGATTTCTCTTTAAAGGATTGATCAAGATTCTCTTCATTTTTCTTTCTATCTTCAATCTCTTTGTTCATCCTCATCATAATAGATTCCATCTCATGCTTTAGGATTGTATTATCTTTCATAAGCTTTTCACATTCTTCTATCTTTTCCTTTAAGGCCCGACTCAATTGCTCATCTTCCATGCTTTTATTGTCATTTTTCTTAATCTGATCATAGAGTTCCCTTCTCTTCTCCTTGGACTTATTGATTTTATCTTTCAATGGCTCAATGAATTTCTCAACATCCATGAGGTTTGCTTACAGTTTAGGAACTTCATATTTTGATTGATCAAGATCATCTAAGGCCACCAATATTTATTGTTGAAGACTGCTTGAATCCATTGAATTAGTTTCTCAGATCTTCCCCAAGCTATTAAACTTCTTTCAAGGAACTAAGATCTCATACCAATTTTAGGAATCAAGGAACACTGAGAGGGGTGGAGGTGAATAAGTGTTCTGCACTTATTAACTTTATTAATCTAATCCTTAAAGCACTTATAACATTCAACCAAAAGAAATAGGCATGAACATTAAATAAACAACCAAAACACCATAACACATGGATTCTTACTTGGAAACCCTATTAAGGGAAAAACCACAGTGGAAGGCCAATCACAATATGAGTATACTCAAAAATAAGTGTTTACAAAAATGGGAATGCACTTGCATTTAGACACACTACCTAGAACTCATTGCCTTACAAAATATTTATATTAAATCCATCTGATGAATTAAACTGAAGGAATAACATCTACCAATGCCTAATTATAGTTCTAATTAAGAACAACAATCAATTTCTTTACCTTTTGTCTGATTCTGCTCATCTACTCTGCTTGGATTCAATTCCCATCATAAATATTTTTATGAACAAGTGAAACTGTTCATAATCTCTTTATAATCCTTCTAATTTTTGCAACACACATCAACAGACTTCACATTTATATCAAAATGGTATACTTGATCACTTATATATATCTGTAACTAAAGATTTGATTGCTACAAGTTGACTCCAACAAAAGTATGAAAATATTTACAAACTGTCAGCTCAAACCATGATTGATTCTCAATGCACACCAACAAAAATCAGCCATAGCATAGTAATGACCCAAATAAATATGATCTAATAGAAAAATACTTAAACAAATACTCCTCAAATATCTGCAATGGCTGCAACCACCAAGTCGGCCTTCTACATAGTTACACAAGAAAAACATACACTAGATCTTCTAACTTGCACACGAATCCTGATGATTCTTGGATAAGATAGTACGTACACAAAAATACCTTTCCTAAGATCCACAACTAAAAATGATTACAAAAAATTTCATGTCAATCGATGAACACAATTCTATCAGATGCTTTGTTCTTTTTTGATAGTTAATCACAAAACTTCAATATTACTTCCGGTATCATCAAATGATGTTGCATGGACTGAATCATTGAATAGGGTTTCCATCAATGACAACACCAAATGATATTTGCAGTGTCTCTTTCTAATATGTTATAGCCATTCATCATTTGAATTCTACATTCACTTGCTCTATGACCAAATATTTTGTATGTAAACAATTGACTAGAAAAGGATGAAGCATTCTAATTCATTTTCCTTCTACATTCCATTGCCTTATGTCCAAATTTATTCCAAGAATAATAAAAACCCTTGAAATAGAAGTACCTTTGTGCATTTTGTTATCTTACCCATGGTCTTTTGGATTCATTTCTTTGTTTCTAGATCTTGTCATTGTTATTCTTATCTTCGATCTTCCTTTCAATATTCGATGTCTGATATGAATTTGAACTTTATTCTATCTCAAATCCCGAACCTTCATTTTTTTTATCCTTTCTAATTTTCAATCATTCCATCAAACTTTATACCACTCATTTTTAATTTGTCTTCATGACTCCTTGCTTTCTCCAAATCTGATCTTAGATTTTCCACTTCTTTTTCAAGCCTTGTAGATTCTTCTAATTTTCTTTTCACCATTGTATTCAAGCATTCTTCAATTGTCTTCTTTTCTTAAAATTGTACTTTAAAAACAACGATGGATACATTTGCTTGCTGAAATTTCTCACTAAATTCACTATGCCTTTCTCTAAACTTTTTGATTTTCTCTCTCAATTTTCTAATGAATTCATTTTCTTCTTTAATGTTTTCTTTTAGATCTTTGTTTTCATCTTTAGTCTTTTCAAGATCTTCAAGGGAAACTTTGAGTTCTCCATATTTTTTAAGCATACAATATTCTTCTATGAATCTAAGTAATTGAATATCTTTCGGGGGAATAGGAACTTTCATATCAGCCATGTGTTCAATCTCCAAGATATTTTCAAAGTGGTTAAGCTCCTTCCAAGGAACCAAGCTTTGATACCAACTATTGAACACCAAGAATATTGAGAGGGGGAAGAATGAGTATTCTCTTAAACCATTAAAACATTAAATATCCAATTACCAAATGATATTAAATTGAAATAAAGAAATAAAGAAATAAAGAATGAAATGTTTACAAAATCACATAACACATGAATGCCAAGATTTTTACATCAAAAACCAAAAATGGAAAAACTACGATGAGGGTTAGCTCACAATATATATTATAATTGGTTATAGTATATTTACAAAAGTGCTCACTATAGGTGGACTCACTTCCCATAGAGATAAATATAGAAGAGAGATAGTGGCTCACAACTTATTTTGAACTATTAAAATTGCATCTAATATATGCATGAATATGGTTCCATTGAAGCACAATAAACACATATTATTTGCTTCTTATTTAACACTCTGCCTTGCTCTTCATTCAAACAACTATGATCCTCAACTCAATATTCACAACTTAACTTTGCACTTCTCTAATCAAATTTGCATGTAGAACATTCACAACATACATCATATATTCATTTCAATGATAAAAAATAGTGAAAATATCTAACATATATATCTACATCAAACATAACATCAATTAGGTCGGCCTAATTAGATGCAACACCAAAAATATAACTTGTCGGCTCCAAACCATTCATACATACAATGATCCACAGTTAAAATCTTTAAAATAATTTTAATAGGTTGGCATGGACTTATAATTGATCCCACATAATACTGTAATACTTACTTAACTTTTGTACAACATCAAACATTTCAGGCCGACATGACATAAGAACTAATAGAAAAAACCTTTAACTATGTATCCACATGTCAACACGTAGACCTCAAAACTTGATGCCAACTGGAATTCATACTCTACTACCATCTCAAAACTTATCTTCAAGAGTGCAATTCCAAAAAATCATCCATGAAGACATGAAAATCTCCCACACAACTGCATTGTACAAAAAATCATTGTAAGCTTCCACGCCGAAATCTGCTACTCATGACTTTCAAACCACTTGTCAAAAAATGATGAAATCTTAGAATCATATACATCTAACATCCACAAAAATTATTTTAGAGGTATAGATTCAAATATTCATTTGCAGAGTGGTGTGGATGCAAAACCTGGCATAATATAACACTATATACACAAAATTGACACTTAGTCAATTTCCCATTACAACTATCTTTATCGAACCAAACCATTATGCAATAAAATCTTCCTCAACAACTCTAAAACCTATTAAAACTAATAAACATGGTCTACAACCAAAATATTCACATAATTTACAATGTTAACATCAATGTAAACACTACAACACGTCATTATGTACCTAACATGCCCATCTTTCCAAACAACATCACCAATTACAATCTCTCAAAACTTCCAACAAATCCTTTATTCTTGTTTCTTCTAGATAGGGAGTCCTTTTGGTAGTGAGCCCTTCTTCCTTTTCTAGGTAGTGAGTCCCTAATAGAGATAGCCTAATTGTATTCAGTATTAAAATTCATATATATGTGAGCTAATCCTCACCATGGCTTTTCTTTTCTTGGGTTTTCCATGTAAATATGGCATTCTTATGTGTTTCATTGTTTTTGCATTACAATTTCATATGTTTACATTTTGATAATACATGATAAGGGATTAAAGGTTGATAAGGCTTTGAATGCCATTGAGGGATTGAATGTTTTAAGTACACAATTGATTCACCTTGCCTCTTAGTTTTCCTATGCATCTAACGAATGGCATCAGAGTTATGGTTCCTTGTAAGAAGCTCAATCTCTTAAGGTAGATCTGGATGGCACACAAGAAGGGTGTCAAAGATCTTATGTTTGATGAAATGAATTATGCCTACTAGAAAGATAGTATGACATACTTTCTAGTCTCTCTTGTATTTATAGTTTATAAATTAGTTGAAAAAGGATATACCTTTCCTTCTAATGGTTTGGAAATTGATGATGCCATCAATAATTAAGAGATAAATTGAAAACAAAGAAATCCTATTGATGTAGGAGCATCTAGTGGTGTAGGGAAATATTACATCACCCAAAAAAAAATGTGTTTCCTTGTTTTCTTTAGTTTTTTTGAGTCCCATGATGGAACTTAAGGGGTGTAAGACTGTCGTAAGTCAGAAAAGGCAAAAAACGGTCACTTACTATTTTTAGTAAGTTGGCCTAAACGAGCTCATATGAACCTAAAAATTTACCCCAAGGAGTAGAACTGAAAAACAATTTGTGGTAAAAGAATCATCTTAATACCATGTACCATTTGGTAGTTATCAAAGTTTTGATCCAATAAATTTCACTAATGGAGCTTCAATTTCAAATATGAAAACTTTATAAGCCTATAAATAGGCCCAAAAGTGGACAAAATGATCTTCAATGGTTTCAACATTTAGATCTCTTTGAGATAATTTCAATGATATATTATAATAGAAAATAAGACACCTAGATCAAAATTTATTGCCCCATGAAGTTGTCCCACTAAAAAGTGAATTTCATTAAAATATCTTCCTAGGAAAGAAATCAAATGGTCTAACTTTTGGAACAAAAACAAAAGGGAAATATACTCTTTCTAGAACATTATAGGGCGGTTATTGGGTAAATTAAAAAGGGTTAAAAGGAGATTGTAGAAGGGGGGCTCCATTAGTGCATATTATGCTTGTGAATAATAGATTTTCTTTCAAAGTTGATTATGGATGTAATGAATCAAGCCCATTAGGTTGTAGAATTTTAATTTATGAATCTATAATTTCATTTTCTAAAAATAATTGAAAGTGAGTTAATTTTGTTCTCGCATATTCTATATTGGTATCTATTGTTGTGTTTTGTGTGGGTTTCAGGCGGTGTAGCCATCCTCAAGAGGTATCAAAGAGGGTTTTCTTGAGTGTGTAGACAGATCATCAAATGTGAGGCAGTTTACACAAAAACTTGTGGTTATGGGTCTATGAGAAAAGATGCCTCTACAAAGAAACTATAGTGGAATAAACGTTATTATACTAGAATAGAGTTTTAGAACCCTAAAGAGACAAGTTCAAGCATTGCAAGAGGAGATACATTGAGGGTTTAAGCCAAGAAGAGGAGATGAAAGTGAAGATGGAGCTGAAAATGAGGAACAGTTTGGAGATGCATAAGATGCAGTAGGTCCAAAGCAAGTCAAATTATTTAAGACTATCTCCAATATTGGGAAAAGGCCAAAGATCAATGTGTCTGCATTTTTTGGAAATATTAACCTGAAAGATTTGGTTGATTGGATCAATTATATGGAGGAGTACTTTGAGTATGAGGAGGTGGAAGATCTTGAGAAGGTAAATTTTGAAAATACCAAGCTAAAGGATCATGTGAATATTTGGTGGAAAGAGGTACAACTAGAAATAAATTGAAGAGGAAATGGTAAAAAATAATTAGATGGGATTGTATAGTGGAAAAATTAAAAAGAGAGTTCATTATATTGGATTATGAGCTATATTTTTTGAAGAGGATATAAGGGTTGAAACAACTAGGAAAATATGTCAAGGATTATATAGAATAATTCTATTGTGCCTTGATCAGAACCGACCATTTTGAGGCCAACAAGGAGAAAGTTTCCCATTACATAAATTGGTTGAAGATGGGTACTCAAGAAGAGTTGAGTCTTGTAAGAATGTCTACCATTGAATATGCATATAAATTTTCTTTAAAGGTAGAAGAAAAGTTGAATAGAAGGATTGAAAGCAAGAAAAGAGGTGGAGGTCACAATGGAAATACTAGAGAACGATCATATGGAGGTCAGAACGAATATCCAAAGAAGGGAAAAGGATCTAGTAGCAGCCAAAACCTAAAAGGATATGACACCTCCCATCCTCATGATCAAAATAATGGATACCAAAGAGGAAGAGGAAGATCTAGATGAGGACTGCAAAGATGAGGCTTCTGCGGAACTTGTTTCTAGTGTGGAGAAGAAGGAAATAAAGCATATGAGTGTCCCCAACATCAAGGAAGGAGCAATACAATAACTGAGGGTAATGCACAAGTTGCATATATGGATGAAGATGTTGAGTCTTCATATTCTAATGATACAGAAAGAGGAGAGGTTCTTGTTATTAGAAGAGCCTTACTGAATGAGGAGAAAGAACCAACTCAAAGGACGAATTTGTTTTGCACTAGATGTAAGTGTGAAGGTAAATTTTGAAATGTTAATATTGATCAACGTAGTACTAATAATCTTGTTTCAAAATGGATGGTTAGTAAGTTGTGGTTGGAGAGAATAACGCATTTACATCCATACAAAAAAATTTAGTTGTTGAAGGACCATAAAGCTTTGGTAAATGAACACTTTTTGGTAAAGTTCAAGATTTGAAATTACCATGATGAGGTATTGTATGATACTATGCCTATGGATATTTTTCATATGTCATTAGGCATACCATGGTATTGGTGAGTATTACATGATGGAGATGTCAACACCTACTCCTTGACAAAGGATGGATTTCTTCATAAGTTTAATCCCTTGAAAGAGGTAGAAGAAAAGGTATGCAATAATGCAAGAATTTTTTTGTTGATGGAAGAAATTTCCTAGAAGGTATGAGGCATGGGCATATGTGTTTTTAATTGATCCCTAGAGTTGATAAGGAAGATACTAAGGAGGTACCGGTAGAGGTTTTAAATTTTTTGAATAATTTTTAGGATATTGTTTCTAATAATGTACCTAAAGGTTTTCCTCTAGTAAGAAAGATTAGCCATCAGATGGATCTAATTCCTAGAGCTAGTTTTCCTAATAAGGAAGCCCATAAAATGACTCGAGTAGAGAATGAAGAGATGAACAAACAAGTCAAATATTTTTTGTGGAAGGAATTGATCAAATATATTTTTAGTCCATGTGCAGTACCTATTGTACTAGCACCAAAGAGGGATGGAGAATGATGGACGTGTATAGATTCTAGAGCCATCAACAAGATCACCATCAAGTATAGATTTTCCTTGCTGAGAATGGATGACATTATGGATTGTTTGAGTTGAGCTAAGTACTTCATGAAGATAGATTTGAAGAGTGGATATCACTAGATCTAGATTACAGAAGGAAGATGAATGGAAGAGAGCCTTCAAAAAAAATGATGGCTTGTAAGAGTGGTTAGTCATGCCTTTTGGGATAAACAATGCATCAAGCACATTTATGTGGCTTATGAATGAGGTGTTGAAATATTTTTTAGGAAAATTTGTTCTTTTTTTATCTGGATTATATTTTTATTTTTAGTAATACATTAGAGGATCCCCTGATGCATATCCAAATATTTTTTAAGAAGCTAATGGAGGAGAAGTTGTTGATTAATTTAAAGAAATGTAGCTCTATGAAGAGGGAGTCGGTGTATCTAGGATTCTTTGTCTCAACATATGATCTTAAAATGTATCTAGAGAAGGTGAGATATATAATTGAATTGCCTACCCAAAGGAGTGTTACAAAGGTAAGATCTTTTCATGGTCTATCAAGCTTTTACAAAAAAATTATTTATAATTTTAGTAGTATTTGTGTACCTCTAATTGAAGCAATGAGATGGGATAGAAAGGATTTTAAATGGACTATAGGAGAATCAAAGGGTTTTGATATGTTGAAGAAGAAAGTCACAACAAAAATTTTTTTTGCACTTCCAGATTTCTATAAGATATTTCAAGTAGATTATGATGCTAGTCGCACTGCCATACGATCTATTGTGAGTCAAGAAGGTAATCATGTAGATTATTTTTGTGAGATTTTGAATTATTTTAAGAAGAAATTTTTTATGTATGATCAATAGTTTTATACTATAGTTTAGGCTTTGAAGAAATGGAGAAACTATTTTTTCCCAAAAGATTTTTTTTTATATACTGATCACTAGGCTTTGCAATATCTCAAAAGCCAATGAAAGTTAAATCAAAGTAACATAAAATGGGTTGAGTTTTTGTAATTACTTATTTTTGAAGCATAGGAGTAGAAGGTCAAAAAGAGTTGCAGATGCCTTAAGTAGAAGGAAAAATATTTTGATAGAGATGAATATAGAGGTTTTTGGGTTCAATGAACTCAAGATTTTGTATACAAAATATATAGACTTTGTAGGAGCTTGGAAGGCTTGTTTTGAACCTGTTACATTGGATAGGACAAGATGGTTGAATTTATTAATCAAAGATGGGATTTTGTTTATAGTTATCATATTATGCATTCCAAGTTCTATGAGAGAGAATCTAATTAAGGAGAAGCATAGTGGATGATTGGCTAGACATTTTGATCCGGATAAGACCATTGCTCTTGTTAGTGAGAATTATTACTATCCATAGTTACAAAAATATGTGAAGAGGTTTTTGTAGAGTTGTAGAGTATGTTAGATGGAAAAAGAAATTTTATAATACTGGATTGTATCAGCCATTACCTATACCTAAGAGGCCATGGGAGGACATTAGCATGATTTCTTTTCTGGGTTTGTTAAGGACGCAAAGAGGGAATGATTCCATATTTGTGGTGGTGGATAGATTTTCAAAGATGACACATTTCATTATGTGTCATAAGACCAGTGATGTTCATGTTGCAGAGTTGTTTGTTAGAGAGGTGGTGAGACTACATGGTCTACTATAGAGTATAGTTTTAGATAGAGATGCCAAAATTTGTCTGTTATTTTTGGAGGAAATTATCGAAAAAATTGAAGGTAGATTTTAAGTTTAGTTATGCACACCATCCATAGACTAGTTAACAAACAAAGGTGGTGAATAGGAGTTTCGGTAACCTCCTAAGATGCTTAGTAGGAGATAAGCACAAGGGATGGGATTTGATTATACAAAAGGAAAAAAATTATTACAATAATTTTTTCAAGAGTACTAGTAAATAACCATTCTAGATTGTGTATGGGAGTAGTCCAAGAACTTCTTCTAAATTGAGAAATATGGATAAGGGGGACAAGAGTAGTGTTAAGGATAAATATTTTGCTAACCACTTGAAGAATTTGCATGAAGAGGTGAAGAAACATATCAATAAGATGAGCACACAATATAAGGCTAAGCAAGATTAGAAAATGAGGTATAAGGAGTTCCAAGTAGGAGATAAATTCATGGTTCATTAACAAAAGGAGAGGTTTCCAATTGGTACATAAAACAAGCTAAAGATAAAGTTTGGACCATGCAAGATACTGACGAAGCATGATTTAGGAAATACATATGAGGTAGAGTTTCCTAATGAAATTCATATTTCACCTATATTTAACATTTCAGACTTAACAAAATATCATGAAGGAGGAACTGATGAAGAATTAATAGAAGCAAAGTGGAATATTCTAGCACCTACTAGAGAAAAGGAGATAGAACAAATTTTAGATAGTTGTGTGGGTAGAAGCACAATAAATAGGCAATATGTAGAGTACTTGGTGAAATGGAGATGAAGGCCAATTGAAGATTCATCATGGTTTTTTAAGGCTGAGGTTAACCATCTTGGTTTCCCTCTAACTTTTGAGAAGTGATAGGGTCACTTTTCAAATTACCCTAGGTGTCTAATGAAGGAGCATATAGTGGTGTAGGGCAATCTTGAATCACCATTTTTTTTTTTCCCTTATTTTATTTAGTTTTTTTGAGTCTCATGATGGTACTTAAGGGGTGTAAGACAATCAAAAGTTAGAAAAGGTGAAAATGGCCACTTACTATTTTTAGTAATCCAACCTAAATGAGCTCATATAGACTTGAAAATTTACCCCAATTAGTGGAATTGAGAAACATTTCCAATGACAAAAGATTTGTCTCAATACCCTATACAGTTTGGGAGATATTAAAGTTTCCATACTAAGAAAATTCTCAAATGCAACTTCACATTCAAATATGAAAACCTTAGAAGCCTTGAAACAACTCAAAGAGTGGAAGAAATGATCTTTGATCATTTTAGCATTGTACATATCTTCAAGAGATTTATAATGATATATTATAATAGTAAATCAGACACCCAGATCAAAATTTATTTCCCCATGATGTTTTCCCACTAAAATGTAAATTTCATTAAACAATCTTCCCAGGAAAAGAAATCAAATGGTGAGACTTTTGCCACCAAAATAAAAGGGAAATTTACTCTTTCTATAACATTCTAAGGTGTTTATTAGGTAAATTAAACAAAATATAAGGGAAATTTACTCTTTCTAGAACATTCTAAGGTGTTTATTGGGTAAACTAAAAATGGTTAAGTGGGGGTTGTAGAATGGGGGATCCATTAGTTTAGATTGTGGCTCTAAATAATATATTTTATTTCAAGTGGTATTATAGTGGTTTTACCCAAGTGTAGACAGATCACCGAGTGTGAGGTAGTTTACACCAAGACTTACACCAAGAATTGTGGTTGTGGGTCTATGAGAAAAGATGCCTCCATAAAGAAACAATGGTGGGAGAAACATTATTGTAGTAGAAGAGGGTTTTAGAACCCTGCAAAGATAAGTTCAAGCACTGCAAGACGAGCTACATCAAGGGTTTGATCCAAGAAGAGGAGATGAAAGTGAAGATGAAGTAGAGAATGAGGAATAGTTCATTGAAGAAAAAGGTTTCGTAGATATAGAGAAAGTTAAATTATTTAAAGGCATCTCCAAGATTGGGAAAATTCCAATGATTGACGTGTCTACATTTTTCAGAAATCTTAACCCAAAAGAGTTGATTAATTGGATCAACAATATGGAGGATTAGTATGAGGAGGTGGAAGATACTGAGAGGGAGTAATTTGCAAAGACCAAGTTAAAGTATCATGCGAATATTTAGTGGAAAGAGGTAAAACTTAAAATAAATCGAAGAGGAAAAGAGAAAATAACCAAATGGGATCGTATGGTGGAAAAATTAAAAATATGGCTCATTATTGTGGGTTATGAGAGATTTTTTGAAGAGGATGCAAGGATTGAAACAATCAGAATTTTTTTTCAAGGAGTATACAAAATAATTCTATTATGTCCTAAATAATACATGTCATTCTAAGGCCAACAAGGAGAAAGTATCACATTACATAAATGGGTTGAAGCCAAGTATTCAAGAAGAGTTGGGTTTGGTAAAAATGTCTACCATTGAAGATGCACATTAGTTTTTTTTGAAGGTAGAAGAAAAGTTGAATAAATTTTTTGAAAGAAAGTAAAGAGGTGGAGGTCACAATGGAAATACTAGTGAATGGACATATGGAGGTCAGAATAAGATCAAAAGAAGGGTGAAGGATCTATTAGCAACTAGAACAACAAAATGAGATACCACCTACCATCCTCATGATCAAAATAATGGAGACCAAAGAGTAAGACAAAGATCTATATAAGGACCAAAAAGAGGATGCTTCATGGAACTTGTTTCCAATGTCGAGAAGAAGGACATAGATAATATGAATGTCCCTAGCATTAAGGAAGGACCAATATAATAACCAAGGGTAATGCACGAGTTGCACATGTGGATGAAGATGTTGAGTCTTCACATTTTAAGGATGCAGAATAGATTATGAAATCTATCAATTCTCAACAAGTTCCAATATTTAATAGAATAAACCTGAGTAAGAGCAAGAGGTTTCCCATTATGGGAAACATTCCACCACATTAATCTATTAACAATGAAATAAGGAGGATTATTTCCAATGGAATCGCTATTCAGAATAAGGCATCACTATTAGAATAAGGCATCTCATCTAACTCCATGCCTTCCACAAGGTGGTGTAAGAAATACAACGAAAGACTTTAACATCAAATTGGGCACAAATAATGTCTTAGATATGTAGAGGAGCTCAATTATTTCATTTTTGGGGAGTGGAAAGCTTCAAATTATTTCTAGCTAGAGCCTTTCATGGTTCATCACCATTGATTTCCTTAAAAATCCATTTAGTAGCCAAGGCCAAACCTTGGATTATCAAATCATTCAGACCCAACCCCCCCATATTTTTTGGAAGACACCACCAGGTCCATTTATCATTCTAGCAAAAAGATAAGAATAGGAATAATAGACTACATGGCACACAATAGCTTCCTAGACCACTTGAAGTCTACCAACTAGGGACAAAAGTTGAGTTTCCCATTTAGTATGTTTATTCCTAATTTTCAAGAAGACCCAATCCCACATACTTTTTAGAGAGGGGGACGATAAAAAAGGGATGCCAAAATATTTAACTACCTTATGAGAATTATCCCATTTCTAGCCTTTGTTCAACAACCAAGAGGGAGGGTCTTTGGTCCAACCTATTCTAGTGGACTTGTGAGGAGATAGCTTTGAACCAGAAGAAGCACATAAGAGGTCAAATTATTTGATGGTATTATCAAAATTGGGCTTAGAAAACTCAATAAAGATAGAAGTATCATTAGAAAACTTTACATTAAGTATTTCGTCATAATTAGGGAGCTCGATACCATGAATAGGAGGGGAGAGTAGGTTTTTTCTTAGCACATAATGCAAGGCATTAGTTGCAATGAAAATAAAGGTAGGGGCAATGGGACAACCCTTCTTGATAGATCTCTACATAAGGATAGGTTCAATATAGGCACCATTAAAATCCACTTGATTTGACACATCTTTAAAAGGACTGTTGATCAATTTATAGAATTTAGAAGGAAAACTGATGGTCTTCAACATTTCAAGAAAAAATGACCATTCAATTCTATCATATGCTTTTTCAAAATCAAGGACCATAACATCATTCTGATTATCATGTTTGGCCTAGTTCAACCCTTCCAAGCTTGTGATTAAATTTTAAAGAATATACCTCCCTTGAATGAAACCAATTTGAGTGATAGAGACAACCTTTCGCTGGACTCCAACCAATCTCCTCACAAGAGTTTTAGCAAGGATCTTATATAACATGTTCAAAAGGTTAATGGGATTCCATTTTTTAATTAATGATATATCACCATCTTTGGGAATCAACTTAATGACACCTTTATTCATATTAGGCCCCATAGAGTTATTTTGAAAAGTGGAGTTATAGACCTCCAATAATTCAGAGCTAATCCAACCATTGTTGACTTTATAGAATTCAACAATCAATCTATCGACACTTGAGGATATTTTATTAGCTAGGGAATTAATTGTATTCTCAATTTAATCTAGAGTAAGATCTTTTTGAAGGTATTTTGCATCTTTTTTGGAAAAAAAATTAAGGATGAGTTTTATGCAAAAATCCTTGGCTTCACAAGACTAATCATCAGCTTTAGAGGCAAAGAGATTCTTAAAAGGGTAAAAGAAGGCTTGTTTCATAAATGGGGGGTCCTTAGAAATAAATCCATTGATCTCAATACAGATAATAAAATATTTAGATTATTTAAATCTAATCATGTTAAAAAAGCATTTTGAGCCCTGATCCCCTTCCTTTAGCGAGTGCATCTTGGCTCTAACCTTTTATCCTTAGAACTTATAGTTTTGCAATTTCCTTAAGAGAGTTCTTGTTATAATAAGAATATCTTCCACATAATAATTAGGTCTACTATCTTGGAGCTGAAAGTCAATGAGAAGCAATTTCTCATGAAACAACTTTTCCAACTTATTCCTATCGAGAGCCTTCTTCATACCCACAATACCAAAGAGGCTTCTCTAACTAGAAACGTAGTAGTCCCACCTCTGAATTGGATTGAGACCCATATTAAATATTTTGGACAACAGGGTGAATGATCTAATACCATAAAGATAGTCTTGGTTTTGGAGCAATAAAGATTTTTGTTTGAAGAGGACCTATGAGGCAGATGGGCTAAGGGAACTTGACCAAAGAAAATAGAAGGTTCAATCAGAGAATGATCAAACATGGAGACCAAGGAGATAGAGAAAGGGGCCCCATCTTGATTTCCAAGGGTGGAGATGAACTCCCTATTACCATAAAATCTATAAAGTCTACAATAAAATATTTTGTTCAAATTCTAGTTGTTACACCAAGTAAACTAGAAAAAAATAGAACACTTTCTTGCTTTTTCCAAGGGGTCCACTAGATTTAGGGTTCTTTTCATTTTGGACCAAAATAATTATTCATTACTTCCAAAGAGAATGTTTACCTCCTTTTTATCATGTATATTCTCAATCATATTAAAATCCCTAGTGCACACCCAAGGGACCTTCGATAGGTTGTTAGACATCCAATTCTAGAGGTCTAACTTTCCTTTGTAATCATTAGAGGCATAAAGAGTACAAATTCCCCAAAAAAGTTCTCCTTGAATTAAAATCACCCAAACTAATTTATTTCAAGGTGAGAAGCCCCATTCAGAGATACTATTAGCCCATTTTGGGAAAATAAGGATAGAATCACCTCCTTTACCCTTCTCATGATCAGACATAATAGCTTTAGCATTATGTAAAAAAAACCTAAAAAAAAAATCATCTTCAAAACCAGTAACTTTAACTTCTTGCAAGCAAAGAATGTCTAAGTGAGGTTTATTCCTATAGAAGGATCTAACCACATATTTCCTATCTTGAGACTGTAGAACCTTAACATTCCAACTAGAAATATTTAAAATCATCAAGAATCGGGAAGGGGAGGTCTTTCTAGCTCTTATACAATCTATCAAAATATTTTAAAAAAATTTCCTCCTTACCTTTCTTAGAAGCTTTTTTCTCAGAATTGGAATTTGAAATTTCAGACTTGTCATTCATTTTTCATTTTTAAGAATTGTCTTTAACTGAAATAATTTCTACTGTAGTATCAAAATTCTCCTTATAATACTCTGATAAAAGAGGATTAACATGGGATATCACCAATTCCTTGTTATGGGCCTCATTACCCCATTTGGTGTTAGAGTAATTGGTCTCAACTCCATTCACCACCTTTTGGTTAGAGGAGGAGAGAGAATTTTTGATCTTATGTACATTAAGCTGAATTGATTCAAGGGAAAGTTGTTGAGTATTTTTGGGCCTCATGGGGAGAATATCATCGGAACTATGGCCAGCAACTGCAATAGACTCAAGAATAGAAGAGTTATGGGCTTTAACAACCTCAATTTCCCCATTAAATAGTGGGTCATCTAGGGATATACTTTCTTCAACTATCATGTCGAGAGCAGGCTACTTCCCTATCAATGGTATTTGGATATAATTTTCATATTCCATACAACCTTTCAATTAGGGTCTTGACTCCTAGATGGTTCCTTATTTAGTGAACTACATCTAGGGTCTAGTTTACCATTTGAAGGCTTGAAGGCCCCCGGGGATTCGCCTTAACTAGTGGGAAATCCTTCTTTTGGTGCCCACTTCTTTACAAAAATGTTGGAATTCAATGACCTGAGTAGTTCAAGCCTACCAGAGAATGTTTTATTATCAAACTACAGAAAGATAAAATCAAGAATTTCAACTTTGAGATTTAAATAAATTAACACTCTAGAGTTTAAATGAGGTAGAGTGACAAGAGACTCCTTAATTTTCATGCCATTTATAATAGGCTTTAAAATGTTAGCAATTAATTCCCAAAATTGCGGGAAATATTTTTAATCTCAACCCAATTTGGAGTAGATTTAGCCACAACCTCTTTGAAATTTTCTATAAGGGACCATGGGAGGGCTTGAAACATAGATTGGCCAATATTCTAGAATTATTTCTTAATCAATCTATGTTTCATACCATGGTTTTTGAAAAACACAACAAATAACCCTTTGTGTATCATCCTACAAAAGGAGATGTGTATACCCATTTTGTTCCCCCAGACTGAAGCGGCCTAGTCATCAAAGAATTATCAAGATGATAATAAATTCAAATCCATGAAAACAAGTAAAATTGCAATGTTTTTCAACCTAGATTCTTTAGCTTTTAAGGCTTTAACCTTGTCCTCATTCAAATAAATTGAGAGATTTTTGGGCACAAGAGACTTCTTACCCTATTCCCTTGGTCCATCATCTCCTCCTTTGATGACACTCCCACTTCTTTTTCCATTTGATGTAGAACCCACTAATCATTCGCCTCCCACTATGCCTTGTTATTTTTTTGGACACCCTTCCTTATTGGTAATGAACATTGTTGAAGGCGGACACACCTCAACTATGCATCAAAATTTATTGCATCCTTATAGGATACTTTTCCAACTAGATTATTCCCAATACTTGCATTAAAATTCTCTGCCAGGAGCACAACCTTCTCATTAATTACATCCCCTCTCTCTGTTAGGGCATTAACATCTCCCATGAATTGAGCAGCCTAGGGGAGGCCAAATTGGTTGTGGTGAGAGTCACAACAAGAGGGGTAATAATTGAACTTTAAATAAAACACATCAGATTACGACCAATCTCAAGGAACGAGCCAAAAATAAGATATCAAAGTCGCATTAGAGAGATTTAACAATAAGAAACCAAAATATAGCCAAGAATCCAAAAAAGTAACAAGAGAGGCAATCAAAATTTTCACCCAGACCAAAGCCAAGGCAGCAAAAAGAGAGAAAAGAGAACCAAGGGTGACTAAGAGCAACAATTTGAGTGCTTTACAGCAAAAGCAAAGCTCCAAGAAGTAATAATGGAAAATTACTAGTCAACTTACCCAGAGATTTGCACTCAAAATATCCTTCTTTATAGAAATTTTATTAATAATTTTAGTAGTATTTGTCCACCTCTAACTGAAGTAATGAGAGGGGATAGAAAGGATTTTAAATGGACTATAGGAGAAAAAAATATTGTTGATATGTTGAAGAAGAAAGTCATATAGCAACCTATTTTTGCATTTCTTGATTTCAATAAAGTATTTTAGATAGATTGTCATGCTAGTGGAACTACCATAGGAGCTGTTTTGAGTCAAGAAGATAGGCCTGTAGCCTATTTTAGTAAGAAATTGAATGACTCTAAGAATAAATAATCTTGTTGGAAATATGGAGCCTTGCAACATGAGCATGAAGTGTATACGGATTGTGTTGGTTATTATTGTGTTGTCATTGATGTCAACATGGTAACAACTATGTGAGAAGCTTACTTAGTCCCCCAGAAGCTATTCTCTATTGGAAGTGTCCTTTATCGATAAACTAGTGTGTTATATTTTGATTCTGAAGTTCACCGCAAGAAAAGATATGACTCTAATCTCTTAACTATATATCCAAGATTTTGGAAACTTTTATGTTGTGAGTAGAAAGTTATCGTTCACAAATTTTATTTATGTAATTTATAGTTGTTTCTCTTCTTAGCATATTAGTGTGGGAGACTCGGCATTTCCTTAGGAATAACATTATATTGTTGTGGTTCTAATGTTAGTCTCTTTGATGTTAGTATGATGAGAAATTGTGGTAATGTTGGATTTGGAAGGTTTTTTTGTTTTGAGAAGTGTATGGTGTTTAGGTCCTACCCTTGGCTAACCTAACATATGTCATACATTATGAAGATCAAAAATACCTTGAAGATATTTTCTATGGATCTTTTTCAACTTGATATGATGCACTACATGGACAAAAAAATTGAATATATGATATGGTGCTAACAAGAGTATTTTTTATTAGTCTGTCTTCATCTAATTAGGCTAACCTAATTGATGAATAAGATATACTTGCATATATATGTAAGAATATTTGAAGGAGATGTGTTTGAAGGTGAGTGGAGTGGAAAATGTGAGCATGGGAAGGAGAAAGAATAAATAGATAGTGAAGTGTGAAAGGTATTGAGGAATTTTTGGATATAAAATTCTAATTGATTTATCATTTGAGGATCATAATAGAATTGTTGAGCAACTACTATGAGAAGTAGTACTTCATATTTAGAGCTTCATTGGAACTGAACCTTGCATACATAAGGGTTATTCTATCAGTTCATACTTTTGGCAGTGAGCCATGACCTTTGTATCTTGGTGGTTAGCCATCTTTTGTATTGAAGTTGTGAGCCTTTCAAGGACAACGAGTCTTGGCAATGAGCCCTATAATATATTATATTTGGTTATAATATATTATGAGCTAATCGTCACCATTTTTTTCCCCATTTTAGGTTTTCCACATAAAAACATTGGTGTTCATGTGTGTTGATGCATTATCTTGTTTCCATGTTCTCTCTTGTTGATTCAGTCAGATTTGTGATAATGTTTAAATAGATTTTATGTGAATGGTTTTATGGAATAGTAATTCAACCCCTCCCCTCTCAGTATTCTAGATATACAACAATCGGTATAAGAGCTTGGTTCCTCTGAAGGATCCTAATAGCTTGAGGAAGGTTCCATAATTTGAATATAATATTTTTGTTTCCTCCAAAAGTGATCTTTGTTGGATATTCAAAAGAAATTGAAGATCTCAAGAATAAGCTGAAGGAAGTGAATGATTGTATTAAGAATCCAAGAAGAAGGTATGAGGAAACCTATGCTGAATTAAAAAGAGAACTTGATGAGATCATTGGATTGGTACAACAATTGGAAGAAACGACAAATAATTGATGTCTATCAACAAGTTGAAATTCAAGAGAAGATGAATGAATGTGTTAAGCTCATGTAAGAAATGGAAAGTCTTGAGATCAAATCTAGAAAAGGTGAAAATATTTGAGGATAAATTCAAGACAAGATTTTCAATTCTTGATGAGTTGATTATTTCTTAGAGACTGGTGTTGGATAAAAGTGGTTTAGGGTTTCAAGAAGGTCAGAGTTCAAAAATGAAGAAACCTCCTAAAAAGAAGGATCAGTGCAAAGATGGAAAAATTAAGAACTTAAGAAGCAATACTAAAAGGACTCCCATTAGAAAACCTAATTCTCAAAGGTACTTTTCTTTCAATGGTTTTTTCCATTCCTGTGATAAATTTGGTCATAGGGCAAAGAACTGCACAATTAGAATGAATGATACTTTGAAATTCTCCAACAAATGTTTTAAGTGAAAGAATTTTAGACACAAGGCTAACTAGTGTGGATATAGATTAAATAAAAGGATGTATGGAAGGAATAATGTGGTTTGCTATGATTAAAGAAATCTAGAACAATTTTCTAGTAACTACAAAAGGAGAAAATATATCTATCTGGAAAAGAAGCATGAACTAATCATAGACGTGGAAGAATAAATAAAAGAAATAAAAAGAATCTAGAGAAAGGAATAAGAATTCATGCAACTTGAATTAGAATCATTAGTTTTATCTATGTCATCTTCTGGTGTAGATATACCCGTCAAATTTTGAGTCATGAAATGCTTAATGGGGAGAAATTATTAAAAAAAATTAAACCCCTAATTGATACTTGTTGTAACATCATGATAGAAGCATATTTGATGTGGTAACGAATTCAAAATGAATTTTTCAATTGCATGAGTGAAGAATGAAGTTTCTAGATTTTGAAAGGATGGAAGTTCACATGAATTTTGAGGTGATCTACCTGAAATTTTAAGAATTTATTGTAAAAGAAATTGGAATAAATTTAGATGTATCAAGGAAATTGTATTCAACAGAAAGCATTTATGAATTCGAAGAAATGTGCAAAGAAAGTTTGGAGAAACCAAAGTTATCTAGAATTTTAGGGTTTGATGGAAGAAGAAATCAAAGTGGGTTCAAAGTGTTCTTTGGACATTAGGCATCTAATACTATTCTTCATTGGAAATTACAAAGGTATTTCACTTGCACAATATTTCACTTTTATGCAATGGATAACTCAAATGTTGTGAATGTTTTGGATAAATCGCAAGTTAAGTTGGGGGAATATGTGAAAAATATGTCAAAAGAATCTATTGGTGCATTTTCTTGTATTCCTCCTAGACTATTTCCATCTAAATATATCTATGCATATGTCTATAGTAAGATTGAGAAAATGTCATTGGTTCAGTTAAGTATCCTTTGGAAGAGTGAATTGGAAGAGAATCATGATGCATACAAAATATTAGTTGAGAAAAATTTGGATGTATGGCAGAAAGCCCATGTGGTTGAATTTGACAAAATATACATTCAAATAATTTTGAGTAAGATTCATGATGAATAAATATGGATTGATGAAGCACCTTTGATTACTAGAGAAAAAATTAGAGATGTAACTAGTTTGTGTTCTTCTAGACCAGTTCCCAAATGAAATTCTTTGAATGAACAAGAGATAATCAAGATGACTGGTGTGAACATGGAAGGAAAAGAAATCATTTTAAGAACAATTGAAGATCAAGTCATTAGGTATGTTGTGATGGTTTTAGGTCACAATTGTTTTTCCAAGCAATGACCTCATAGTCTCTATTGTTGTTGTTTGCACTGTTATTGAGATGATTATACGAGGTATGGATTTTGACCTATGTGAGCTACTAAAAATAAATATTTTGAAGAACTTGAAGGAAATAAAGCAGAGCAAGAAAAATACATTTGATATAGAAATTTGATTATTTTATTACTCTTTTACTTCATGAAATAATACTAATATGAGGAAGGATAAAATGGAAAAATACAAAATATATTTCCCATAAGATTAGGAATCTCATAATGAACCTTGGTGGCTGAAATGCTCAAGAGATTTCTCTCTCTGCATTCTTTAAAGCATTTCAAATGAGGATGAGCGAAAGATCAAGAATTCTAGGAAGTGTAATTGAGAGGTACTCTAGAAATATTAATTTCATAGTTTATATAGATTTCTATTATATGGAAGAAATTGAATCCAAATTTGGTGTGGATATCTGTTCTAAAGTATGAAGTGATTGAGGTTGAGATTGATCACTATGAAAAAATTCTTTTAGACAGCCCCAAGAATCCCAATGAAGAAGAAGCCTCTAGTAGTGCAACCAAAATAGGAAAGAAAAAGAAAAGTGTTGTTATCAAGTAGGAAGTAATAAAAGGAAGTGAATAAGAGAGAGATCAACATGAGCATGAAAGCATAAAAATTCAAGGAGCTTTAAAAGAGTTACAAAATGTAATTATTGATGCTAACTTTCATTTATCTGTATCGTGGAAAATCTCAGAAACATGATTAATTCTTTGAAAGTATATATCTCTGGACTAGAAGTGCAAGCTGGAATTAGGCATGTAGGAGAAAATTTAGAAGATATAAAGAAGAAATGTGTATATGCACATCATAGAGTGGTGATGGAATTGGAGAGTTTATAGTTTTGTGATAAAGAGGCTCAATAACTACTTTCTTTCTGTTTGAATTGGTTTGTTAGTACACTAAATATAAGAGATGAGATAAGGAAGAGTGAAAATCAAATGATTACTCAAGAATATATGTATAGATTGGTAGATGATAGAGATAATCAGAGATGGTCCTATATTGTGTAGCTTCAAGACAAAAAAAATTCGCTACATGATCAAAGAACATAAGTGATTAAGAAGTTTGTGGCACTCAGAGATATGGTAAAACTCAAGCACATTCTTGTATCTAGTGCTCTAGACAATATTGGTAATCTATCAGAGATTAATCTTAGTTCTAATACTTTATTAGATGGTATAGTCTTTGACCAAGCTTGAACTATTTTACAAAACTCTTCTAAATGTGAAAGAAGCATGGGAAGAAGGAAAAGCTTCATGGAAGGATATCCTGAATAATCTCAAAGGTTCCTCTTCTTCAAGTGAATGCAATTCTTTTTGTTCATAATTTTTTGGTTAATTTTGGTGCATATACATATATAGAGGACCCCATCCTTTTCCATTGATGTTAAAGGGGGGGAGAGAGACAAATAGAGAATTTTTTTTGACAAGAACAATTTTGAAAGGGAGAGTATTCAGTTGCCTTATATAGATTTGGTATTTTGACATGCATGTTGACATCAATGCCAAAGGGGGAGATTGTAGGAAAGATGGTTCCTTGCAACATGAGCATGAACTGTATATGGATTATGTTGGTTGTTTATCTATTGTCATTGATGTCAAAATGGTGACAACTATACGGGAAGCTTACATAGTATACCAAAAGTTATTCTCTATCGAAAGTTTCCTTTACTAATAAACTAGTGTGTTGGATGTTGAGTCTAGAATTAACCACAAGAAAACATATTAATCTAATCTCTTAACCATGTTATTATGTCTCATTCAGAGAACTATATCCAAGATCTTGATAATTTTTGTATTGTGAGCAAAAAGTTATCATTGATATATTTTAGCTCTCTACTCTACAGTTGTTTCTTTGGTTAACATATCAGAGTGGGAGACTACACATTTTCTTAAGAAAATTTTATTGTTGTTGTTCTAATGGTAGTCTCTTTGATGTTAGTTTTATGATAAATTGACATAATGTTGGATCTAGAAGGTGTTTTGTTTTGAGAAGTGTATGGTAGTTTGGAGCTTTTGTCTTTAGGTCCTAGCCTTGGTCGGCCTAATATATGCTATACATTATGAAGATAAAATATACCTTGAAGATGTTTTCTATGGATATTTTCTTACTTGAAATGATGCACTACATGGAAATATATATATATATATCATATGGTGTCAACAAGAGTATTTTTGATTGTTTTGTCTTCATCTAATTAGGCCGAGCTAATTGATGAATAAGATATAATTGCATATATATGTAAGACTCTTTGAAGGACATGTGTGTGAAGGTGTGTGCAGTGTAAAATGTGAGCATGGGAAGGAGAAAGAAGAAATATATGGTGAAGTGCTAAAGGTATCGAGGAATGTTTGGATATGTGAACCTAAATGATTTATCAATTGAGGATCAAAAAAATTGTTGAGCGACTGTTGTGAGAAGTAGTACTTCATATTCAAATCTCCCTTGGAATTGAACCCTACCCATAGAAGGTGTATTCTACCAGTTCATACTTTTGGAAATGACCCCTAACTTTTGTATCTTTGTTGTTAGCCATATTTTTCATTTAGGATATGAGCATTTCAAGGATAGTGAGTCTTGGTAGTGAGCCTTGTAATATCTTGTATTTGGATATAATATATTGTTAGCTAATAATCACCTTGGTTTTTCTAATTTTGGGTTTTCCATGTAAACATCTTGGTATTCATGTGTGTTGATGCATTATATTGTTTCCATTTTCCCTCTTTCTGATTCAGTTAGATTTGTGATAATGTTTAAATGGTTTTTATGTGAATGGTTTTATGGAATATTGATTCACCCACCCTTTAAGTATTTCAAATATTCAATAGTAATGTCTATGATCAGTATTTTTATGCTATAGTTCAAGCTTTGAAGAAATGGAGACACTATTTTTTGCCACAATAATTTGTTTAATATTATGATCACTAGGATTTGTAGTATCTCAATACTCAAGGAAGGTTAAAGTAAAGGCACTTAAAATGGGTTGAGTTTTTGCAAATTTATAATTTTGTTTTGAAGCATAGGAGTGGAAGGTCAAACAGAGTTTCAAATGCCTTAAGTGGAAGGAAAAACTTGTTGATAGAGATAAATATAGAGGTTGTTGGGTTCAATGAACTCAAGAGCTTGTATCATGAGGATCTAGACTTCACAGAAGCTTGGAATGCTTGTTTGGAACCAGTTGCATTGGAGAGGACAAGATGGTTGGATTTCTTAATCCAAGATGGGATTTTGTTCAGAGGAATCCAATTATGCATTCTTAGGAGTTCTATATAAGATAGAATATTATCAAGGATAATAATAGTGGGGATTGGTTGGACATTTCGGTCAGGATAAAACCATTCCTCTTTCTAGTGAGAATTATTGTTGGCCATAGTTAGAACAAGATGTGAATAAGTTTTTGCAAAGTTGTAGAGTATGCTAGATGGAAAAAGGAACAATTCAAAATACTAGATTGTATCAGATATTACATGTACTTGAGAGGCCATGGGAGGACATTAGCATGGATTTTGATCTTGGCTTCCCAGGGACACAGAGAGGGCATGATTCCATATTTGTGGTGATGGATATATTTTCAAGGATGGCACATTTCATTCTATGTCATAAGACCAATGATGTTGTTCAATTTATAGAGATGTTTTTCAAAGAGGTGGTGAGACTATATGGTCTACCACAAAGTATAGTTTTAGAAAGAGATACCAATTTTTTGGTTATTTCGAGAGGATATTATGGAAGAAGTTGAAGAGAGATTTTAAGTTTAGTTCTGCACACCATCTACAGACTAATGGGAAAAAAAGGTGGTGAATAGGAGTCTAGGTAACTTGCTAAGATTCTTAGTAGTGTTGGCACATTGTTGGCATTGATTTCAAAAGAAGATATAAGGTGAGTAGGACCTAATATGGTAAAGGAGGTTATTGGCATTGATGTCAAAAGAGTCATTGATGTGAAGGAGAGATAAGAGAATTCTTCCATGTGTTTGAAGAGAAATAAAAGTTCAGATCTGATGTGGGTTTTCTGAGAGCTTCTCAAAAACATAAGTTGCTTGAATGGAAGATGTAGAATTTTCTCAAAATGGAATTGTTTGTGCTCTTGCACAGTTGTAGGGTTTATTAATTAAACTATAGATCTTAAATTCATGGAAACCAACAAGAGTTATATTTTTATGTTGACTATATATCAAAAGTTATAGGTCACGTAAGTTATAACTTATGTCCTTGATCTCATTTGGTGAGTGGCCCCCAATTACCTAGCCTTCCATTTTTTGGTGCATGTTTTCTCACTAAGAAGATCAACAATGAACATTAAAAGTTAGAACATTTGATGGCTATTTCTAAGGTCCCATACATCACAGCTAAGGCTTAAAGTCTACTTTTTGGTTTTTTTGATGAGCGATGGAGTTTAATAAATGATTGTAATCTAGCCAAGGAAGATCATTTGTACCTTCTGGCCCATGACACCTATGGTGGGACCCCATCTATGCCTTGTTATAGAGTGGGTAAAAATAGACATAAAATGGAATTTTAATTAGATGGAGAACAAAGAATTTGGTGGGTGCTAGTGGAAGATGATGCAAAATATTATGTGGATGACACATGGTGATTTTAGTTCAATCAAAAATGAAAATTGAACAAGGTTGATTGGATGATAGGACTATCTCATTGAGGAGAAGGGTAAATATCGATAGGACCAAAATTTTGGTCCATTCAAAATTCTGATAAAACTTAATCTTACAAACTTCATTATATCAAAGTGAGTGACTTTAGAGTCCCTTTAACACTCAAAAGGTGTGGTCTAGTGGACACGCAGTGACACATCACTCAGTCGCTTCACATTGATTTTGTGAAGTGAAGCGATAGGATGGTTCTCATAATAAGCAATGAATATAATATGGAAGTGGAAGGTGATGTCTAAGGTGAACCTGTTGTAGTATTTAACCAACCCACTAGGATTCTATGGGTTGAAATATTTAGACAAAGATATAGAGGGGAAAATATAGATTTGATGGTGATAGATCCAACGAAGGTCGTTGGACATCTTCACATCACAAAAATGGCATTGGAGCCATATATGTTGTAGTGATACCCAATGAATGAAGATCAATGGTGCAGATTTGAAGGGTGGATGATCTAGCATTCATCCCTGAGGTTATTTGCATCATGTAATTGAATGGCAGTGACTCAAGATTTGGAGCGATATGTGATTGAAAAAATAAACAAGTGATTGCAATAGCGATAACAAAAATAATGGTGGGAGATGATCACTAGTGGTGATTGGATATTAATATCACCTCATTAGAGATATAGATACATATCAACAAAACCAAAATATTAAGTCCCCTCAACATAACAAAATTCAAATGATGACCTTGGTGGTGTTGCAATTATGGATGAGTTTGGTGGTATTGTCATTAATGTTGTCATTGATATCAACATAGTTCAGGCTGGTTCCAGATGGTACTTGTATAGTTGAGATACAGTAGAAGTTCTTAGAGTACATGGAGCTATATTTATGAAGTTTTAGTTGTGTTCTTGCCAAGTGCTTTTGAGAAAATTTGAGAAATAATGAAGTGTTGAAGTGTGTGTTCTAAGCATGCTCCGGTATTGTGCTCTATATTTCTTTTGTGTTGATCCTATGCCTATGCAGATTTTTAGTTATGTTCATGAGCTTTAATATATAATATATCCCAAGTTTTATCCTTTGGTTTGATGGAGAGTAAAATATATGTTCACCGGTGTGTGAACTTGGAGAAATGTTTTGGCTCTGCACTCATCTAGTTTATAATTTTAGATCTTATGGATTTGGGAAATGACACTTTTTGATGTTTTTTGTGTTCTAAGAAACTTTCTTGTGATTTGGCACGATGGAAGACCTACTCTAGAGCTTCTTTGTTTTTCTAGTTGGTCTGGTTGAATTGTTGAAGATTTTTTCGTGGAGGAAGTTTTTTTGTAGTTGCTACAAATGTACGCAAGGCATTCTTAGAGATGATAAAATGTTTGGTGAAGCATGTTAGATGATCCATGTGTAACCATCATGTTGGAGATGCATGTACTTACAAGATCATTGGTATTTTCATCAGGTTTGGTCAACCTGGTGTCTAAATGTTATATTAACTTTTTGCATCGAATTAAGGAAGTGTGTGTGTTTGATCCAAGATGTTGTTTGGGTCCTAAATTAAATATGTAATTGGTCCTCTCTCATTATTATCCACCACAAGAATGTTGAGTAGCCAACCTAATTTAAATTTGTAATTTGAAATTGTATAGCCAACCTTGGAGAATGTTTCTAGGATTGAAGATGGTATAAAAGTAGATCAAGTTGTAGCGAATTTGATATCCATCCATCTATGAATCAAGAAAGTAAGTGAAGTGTGTGAGCAAGTCAGAAAAGTAGAGCGTGAAAGAGTGAATTGAGGCAATATTAGTTTAAGGTGTTAGATTCTTGAAAGCAGTGAGCTGATTGTGTCTACAATCTTCTAATCAAGTTACGAATGTGTGGAACCCTAGTGGTGGATCTTAAGTTATCTTTTCTTTTTCTATACGTAGTGACCCTTATTTTGGATAGTGAGTCCTTTATTGATAGTGAGCCTTTGTATCTGGGTGGTGAGCCCTCTGGTAGTGAGGCTTTTTATATGTTATTCCATTATTACTATATTTTTATTTAATCCTCATCATGGTTTTTCCCTCATTGGGTTTTCCACGTAAATTTGGTGTCTTTGCTATTTTATTTTTGTTATTTGCATTTCATGTTTACACTTAATAATAGATTGAAGTTAAAGTAAAAATATTAAGTTTATAAGTAAAGTAATTTGATAAAACTGATTCACCCCCCCTCTCAATTGTCTTGTGCATTTCAAAAATTGGTATTAGAGCTCTAGTTCCTTGGTGAAAAGCTTAACAACTTGAGGTAGATTAGATGGAAAACAAATTGAAAATCCCTATTTTTGATGGAGCTGATTATAATGACTGGAAAGAACAAATGAGAGGTTATCTGGTTTCTCTTGGTTTGAAAACCTATAAATCTGTGGAGATAAAGTATGTTATACAAATCAGTGGTCCTTCATCTGCAGATGATATTGTAGCTTATGAGGAGAATGAAAAGATAAGGTATGTTATCTTCAATGCTCTATCAAAAATTGAAAGAAAAAAAGTTATCTCTCTATCTACTAATCATGAAGTATGGGAAAAATTGAAAGATATTTATGAAAGGAATGATAGAGTAAAATTGTCAAGGAAACTAATTGTTAAACAAAAATTTGATAACTTCAGAATGGAAGAAGGAGAAAATAGGGTAAGATATTATCAAAGAGTTGAACTTATAGCAATTGAAATCAGGAATCAAGGTGGTACCATGTTATATGAAGATATAATTAAGAATATCTTAATGACCTTACCCAACAGTTACAGTGACAAAATATCTTCTATTGAAGAATCCTATGATCCAAAGACATTTACTAAGGAGAATCTATTTGGTGTCTTGACTGTATACGAGATGATAAAATTTTCAAGAGAGAAGGAGAAGACTGAAACAACCTTTAAAATAATGAAGATAGGAGATGAATTGGATGATGATGATTCAAAATATTTGGAAGCAAATTTCACATGGAGATTGAAGAGAGGTACTCATAAATACAAAGGTAAGTTTCCCTTTAAGTGTTTCAGTTGTGGAAATATTGGTCTTTATGCATCAATATTTCCTGATAGATCTTCACACAAGAAGAACAAGATACTAAAAATAATAGCAATGATAAAAAGGATAGGAAGTTCAAGAAATTATATTATGTCAAAGAAGATGCAGGAATTTGTAATGATGAATGTGACTTTGAGGAGGATAACGATGAATTCTAATTTCTAGCCTTGTAAAATAAAGTTGTATTTGTTAACCATGGAATATGTGCAAAGGAATCTAGTTTAGACAGAAAGAAGGATGAAACAAAAGGTACTCTGGAGACTGATTCTCATGCTAGACAGGATGAAGACTTTTGGGTAATTGATAATAGATGTTCAAATCATATGACTAGAGATAAGAGTAAGTTCACTAAAGTTGTGAAGTATGATGGAGGAATAGTTATGTTTGGAGATGACTCTAGTGCTAATATTTTTGGTAAAGGAACAATTAATTTCGATGCAAAAAATAATACTAACGATATATATTATGTAAAGGGTTTAAGGAATAATCTCACAAGTGTTGGAAAATGTGTAGCAAAGGTTTTAAGATTTTGTTTCAGGATAACACTTGTGAGATCATAAAAGGATTTAGAACTATGGTAGCAGCTGGAAGAAGAACTCATGGAAACATCTATCAACTTAAGGGTGGTGATGGTCAGTGTTTTGTTTCTCAGATTAATGAGAGTTGGCTCTAGCACCAAAGGATGGGACATGTGAATTTTGATAATCTGATCAGGATCTATTCTAGGGAAGTTGTTAGAGATCTGCCTAGAATCACTAGGTCTTCAAATTCAATTTACAAAATTTTCCAGTTAGGAAAACAAACAAGAAACAACTTTAAAGGAAAGGAACAATCATCTACCACAATGTTGGAATTAATTCATACAAACCTTTGTGATCCTACAAGAATAGGAAGCCTAAATGGTGGAAGGTACTTTATTCTCTTAATTTATGATTACTCTAGGATTACATGGGTTACATTTCTTAGAGAAAAGGCTCAAAATATTCATAGATTCAAGTTGTTTAAGGTATCAGTAGAAAATGAGGAAAACCTAAAAATCAAATGCTTAAGATCTGATAGAGGTGGATAATTTAAATTTGATGAGTTCAATGCACTATGTGAAGAGCATGGCATAAAAAGACATTATCCTGCTCCTAGAACCCCTCAACAGAATGTAGTTGTGGAAAGAAAGAACCAATCCAAGAACTATTATGAAGGAATAAAAATTTCCTCATGTGTATTGCAAAGAAGCAATCCACACTATTTTTAACATTCTTAACTATGTTCATATCAAAGGTATCAACACTAATACCCCTTATGAGTTATGGATTGGTAAGACTCCTACTATTAAATACTTTAAAGTATTTGGAAGTAGATGTTACATTAGAAGAGATGATGAAAATATTGGAAAGTTTGATGCCAGATGTGATGAAGGAATTTTTATTGGATATTCAAATAACAAGGCATATAGATGATTTAATAAGAGAATGAGGAAAATAATTAGAAGTGCTAATGTAAAGGTTGATGAAGCCATGCATAGACCAGTGGAAATAAATAAAGTTGAACCTGATGATCCTATCTATGGGAAAGTACAAGAAGAAGAAAAGGAAGAGAAAGAACAAAGTGATGAAGAAGAAATTCTGAAACCTAGAACTAAGACTCCTAAATATGTACAGAGAAATCATCTAGAACCTAAGGAAGCACATGTAACAAATATTACTTGAGGATATTCAGATATCTTAAAGGAACCCTAGATTATGGGCTATGGTATCCAAATGATAATGACTTCACATTAATTTCCTACATTGATATAGATTGGGTTGGTTGTGTAGACGACCAGAAGAGTACAAGCGGTGGTGCATTCATCCTTGGAGGAAGATTTATTTTATGGTTGAGTAAGAAACATGATTCAGTTTCTTTATCCACTACAAAAGTGGAGTATATTGCAGCAACATCCTACTATATGTAGGTACTTTGGATGAAGAAAACCCTGATGGACATAGGTATGGTGAGTGATGAGCAAATCTCTATATTTTGTGACAATACAAGCATTATAAACATTTCAAAGAATCCAGTGATGCATTCTAGAACAAAGCATATATATATCAAGTATCATTTCTTGAGGGAGAAGGTATTGTAGAATGAAGTTAGACTTGAATATGTACCTACCAAGGAAAAAATTGTTGGCATATTCACTAAAGCCCTTCTGAAGGATACCTTTGAGTATCTTAGAGGGAAGTTAGGGGTTAATTGCCCTCCTTATTTGAACTAAGTTCACATAGACATGCATCAGTGTAGTGGATTCATAAACTCTTTTGATATGGATTGATGATTGGGGTCTACTCCTCAGAGGGAGTAGAGAAATGTATTCTTGCAGTATGTGATATGGGTATACTCCTAAGGGGGATTGAAAAAATATTTATATGGAAATAATTTCCTTTTCCATTGATGTCATAAGGAAAGAGAGAATCATGTGAAAATTTTATTCTTGTGCAGGTTTTCACTTTTGAAAATCATGTATATTGTCTTTGATGAATTTGTGCATCATATTTTGCCATCAATGAAAAAAGGGGAGATTGTTGCAAGTATGGATGAGTTTGGTGTTGTTGTCATTAATTTCGTCATTGATATCAATATATTTTAGGTTCTTGTATAGTTGAGATATAGTAGAAGTGCTTAGAGTACATGAAGCTATATTTATGAGGTTGTGGTTGTGTTATTGCCAAGTGCTTTTGAGAAAATTTGAGAAATAATGAAGTGTTTAAGTGTGTCTTCTGAGTGTGCTCCAGTATTGTGTTCTTTATTTCTTCTATGTTGATCCTATGCCTATGTGGATTTGTAGTTATGTTCATGGGATTCAATGGATAATATATCCCACGTTTTAGCCTCTTGTTTTATGGAGAGTAAAAGATATGCTCACTAGTGTGTGAGCTGGGAGAAATGTTTTAGCTCCACGCTCATCTGGTTTTTTGTTTCAGATCTTCCAGATCTAGGAAATGACTCTTTTTTATGGTTTATGTGTTCTAACAAACTTGCTTGTGATTTGGGGCTATGGAAGACCTACTCTAGAGATTTATGTTTCTATAGTTGGTCTAATTGAATTGTTGAAGAGTTTTTTGTGGATGTACCTAAGGCATTCTTAAAGATGATAAAATGTTTGGTGAAGTGCGTTTGGTGATCCATGTGTAACCATCCTGCTGGAGATGCACGTACTTCAAAGATCATTGGTGCTTTCATTATGTATGAATGACCTATTGTCTACATGTTAAATGAAGTTTTTGTAGCGAATTAAGCAAGTGTGTGTATTCTATCCAAAAAAAAATTTGGGTCCTAAATTAAATATGTAATTGGTCCTCTCTCATTCTTATCCACCGCAAGAATGTTGAGTAGCCGACCTAATTTCAATTTGAAATTTGAAATTGTATAGCCAACCTTGGAGAATGTTTCTAAGGTTGCAAAAGGTATAAAAGTAGATCAAGTTATAGTGAATTTTATATCCATCCATCCATGAATCGAGAAATTAAGTGAAGTTTGCGAACAAGTTTAAAAACTAGAGCGTAAAAGATCAAATTGAGGAAATAGTACTTTAAGGTGTTAGATTCCTGAAAGCAATGAGCTAATGGTGTCTACAATATTCTGATCAAGTTGAAAATGTGTGGAACCCTAGTGGTGGATCTTCAGTTATATTTTCATTTTATGTGGGAAGTGAGCTTCCCTCCGGATAATGAGTCCTTTGATAGTGAGCCTTTGTATCTGGTATTGCATTACTACTATATTGTGAGTTAATCCTCACTGTGGTTTTTCCCTCATTGGGTTTTCCATGTAAATTAGGTGTTTTCTTTCTTTTATTTCCATTTCATGTTTACACTTAATAAAAAATTGAAGTTAAACTAAAAAGATTAAGTTTAGAAGTAAAATGATTTGATACAACTAATTCACCCCCCTCTTAGTTGTCTTGTGCATTTCAATAGGTGGGACTAGATAGAGAGGTGACAATGATCAATGATGACATCTAAGGACAATTGGTAGTGTGTGATTGACTAATATATCAAGTCACATAGGTGATGGTTGGTGCATACTTCTGATAAGGATGGCATGTGGATATTGGGGACCACCCACTCGATAGGGGATAGTAGTGTATGTGTCAGCATGTCGAAATGGTGAAGAAAAGTTAAGAAATTCACACCATTGTTGTGAATTGTATGTCGATAATGTGGACACTAGTTAGTGATGATCAACAATGTTGATTTAAAGAAGTTGATCTGATGCACCTATTTTAAAGATATGATGGTGGATGAGGAATGAATGATCATGGCGAGAAGTAGTAGATCGATGACTCAAATTTAAAGATGAAGATACTCAATGGTAAGTCCATGTAAACAAGGGTTTTGACTGGGAATCAAATTTTTGATTGAATTTACTTCGTCAAGCCACCTTAGATACCAATTTTATTAGTGATGAGATAAATAGTCAGTGAAATAATTATGTAGGTTACAAAAATTAGATTAATATAAAAAACAAAGAGTATGAATTAAAATGACCTACATTCCCTAGTGATTATCTGATTGTTTATTTGATCGAAAAAGTGGTAGCACAACATAGAGAGGTGATCAAGATCAAAATCAGATCACATAGTCAAGAGAATGAAATTAATCTATTCTAGCTTTATGGTTTTCTAGGTTGTTTGGTTTAGCAGATTTAGTGAATCTATATAGAGTATGGTGCAAGGCTCGAGATGAATAGGAAGCTTGCTAGTGAAGTTAGAAAGTTTTGTAAATCCTAATAGAGGGTTCTAGATGATAGAAATAAATGTGAGAATCTTGACGCAATAGTTGTAGATTAGTGGAGTCCAGAAAAAAGAAGATGGTGAAGTAATTATTAAGTTAGTCACATCTTATGTATGGGTATGTGCAGGATCATGATGGGCCAAAAAGTGGCAATATGTAAGCGATATGATGGACCATGTGGCTAATGACTCTCTTTTTACCCAAAATTTATGAAACAAAAAGGGTTTTTAAAGGAAATTTTCAGCTTTCCACCAATATAAATTATGCTTTACTTTGAATTTAATAAATAATTATTAGTCATTTTTTATTTGAATTATGACTGAAGTCTTGATTGATAGGCTGATTGAAAAACATCTATAGATTTCAAACAGTATCACATTTTTTGAATCTGAAACATGTGTCACATTCTATGCTTCACATACTATAGGATTAAAAAAAATCAATTTCATGAAGTTTTGACCAAGTTAAGGTGGTTAGACATACAAGTTTGTATATTTTTTAAAAGTAATAAAAAATTCATAATTAATTATTTACTTAGAAAAAAATTTCAAAAATATATGCATCACATCGGGACATGAGTGATAGGTTGTCATTAGAGCCTACTAATTTAGAATTATTGAATATTAATTATTGACCGGGCAGTGTCCAAGGCAGTTTGCAAAAGGAGATTATTTAAACAACCCATTTTATATTTTCAGTTTTTCTTCAAACTACATAAATCAAGTCTAATCTAAAGCCATTACTTCTTAACTAGAAAATAATCTTACTCTAAGAAAATTCAGAAATACTAAATTAAAAAGCGTAAGACAACTAATTTAGAAAGCATTATGACTAAACTAGAAAGCATGGAAACAAGCAAACTAAACAACTGATGTATTATAAAAACAAAAAAGTAAGGAAATAGACAATTAAACATCTTTTAAATAGCAAAGGAATATTATTAACTACAGAAGATAAACTATACAAATTAAAAACAATGGTGCTCTGAAACAATAGACTCGACTCTTCAACAACTTGTTGCTTCCTACTGAATAATGATTTATAACAAAGAAAATAACTTAACAATAAAATACTTATCTATCTAGGCTAACTCCCCTCAAGTGGCCAGCTCGCGGGCTGCTACTTTGTCTTTAACTCACATAAACTACAGATTCTCTACCAACAATCATCATCATTCGAATTCAAGAGTTTCCAATAGACAGAAATCCGATAACTCATTTTAATAGTGATTTGCAAAACCATGTGAACAACATAACGATACTTCCTCTCTATATTATTCACTACTTATGAAATTATAAGTTTATAGATAATTTTTTAACTAAATCCTAAATTTAATATGACATGGATAGCCATTGAAAAATTATTCCTTAACTTAAAACTAACTTGATGTCTTTAAAGCTATAAAACATGTAGAAGGCTCGAGAAGAGCCATAAATTTTTTGACAACAAAATTTAAAGAAACTAAAACTGAATCTTCGGCGCATCATCCAGGCATCTAGGAGTGGGTTTGCAGCATTACTCGTAAGGCATGTGCTGGCTAAATTTCTACAACAACCGCATGATGACCTGTTAATCCCTACAGAAACACTCAAATCAACCCATTAAACCTACTTTGGACAATTTCATCAATTGATCAAAAGAAAGAAAGAAAGCAAAATTTTCCTTAAAATAAGTAATTACTTCTCCTAAAGTTTAATAAATAGGAACAGGCTTAGGATTGAATTAGCAAAAGTAAGCTTTCCATATTTTATTATGATGAGGTTATTTTTACCTCATAATTTCCTCCCTTACCTAATTTGTGGCAAGTCCTCCTGCTCCATGGTTAAACCCTTGAGTTCTACTCCATTCTTCATAAAGAGTACTGAGGTCATGTGTTTCCCTGGCTGATGCATTGAAAGTTTTGGGGTTATGAATGAACCCTCTATGGAACATCAGACTCTCTCTCCACTCATTAAAGAGTCTATCATTCTGATCTATGGAAATATTAAAGGCCGGGGGTGGATTAAGTAGAAAGGGGGCCTGTATTTCATTCCTATCCATTTTGTTCTCAAGGTTTTTAGTATTTTAACTAGAGCATCAACCCTTCTGAATGACCATCTGATGTTTAGAGGAGAAATAACTTATCTTTTCTTTAAATAAGTTGGAAGAGGGGTGAACCTTTCCTCACATGCATGCCATGCTTTTCCAATTAATTTTTTTCCATTTGCAATGAAATTATCATAACACAGCTTGAGGTTGTTGTCAAACCTCTCCTTCATCTTTTCATTAACAAGAAGAGACAAAAATGTAGCTTTGAACCCATCAGGCCTTGAATTTGGGAACCTAATCTGGAGACCCATTGTTTTCTTTGCCTGTGAAAATTCCTTTGTTCGATCTTTCCAATGAATTTGATTTATCATGGTTGAGAGAAATGCTCTCAATTATACCTCTCCAACAAAAAAATTAATGAAGAAATCTGTATGATTTTCTAATAACAAATCATGCAGAAAGAATTCACAAATTAAATCCTGGTCTTCATGAGTCAACTCTAAAAATATTTTTACAAACTCTTTTTCATTAGGCTCATAAATTTGATCATTATAGATCCTAAATATTTTCCATCTCAACAATTGTTCATTCAAAAACATTGAGTAAATTCTTGATGGCCTTCTACAGTTCAGCAAACAGTCCACAAGTTGACAGGCATCCTGCTTCCCTCTATAGGCTTTGTGAAATGACTCCTTTAAGAGCACCAGTTCTTTCTTCAGCCTATAATTTTCAGTTTGGACATTTATGAGGAAGTAACACTATTCCATCCATTTTGTTAGTAGAGGCGGAATGCAGACCTGGAACCAATTAGTTACAACTGGTTCAGTTTGAATTGCTTTGGACTCATTTTGGTGTCTCACAGTGCATTCCCTCAAATCCTGTTCTAGTTCAACTACTCTGTTGATAGAAGTGTTCAACTCCTCAGTCTTTATTTTCTTTTCCTCCTCGAAAGCTAAGAGCATGAGCACAAAATTGTGTTTTACTTTTTCCATTTCTGCATCTTTTTGTGCAATTCTCTTAGTATAAGTTTTATGCTTTTCATACTGCTCTTGCATTTGTTCCTATAACTTATAGATGTTTGAGTCTTTTTCCTGCAATTGTAGCTTCAAGCCTCTTATTTCCTGATCCCTTTTATTTATTATAGCAATTTGTATAGCCACCTCCTCTTTCTGCAATTCTATAAATTCATTATTTTTAGACAATTGTCTCTATAAATCATCAATTTCTACTTTATACTTTTCTAATTCAGCAATGGCACAATTGGTTTCAACTGTTTCAACAATTTTATCTACAATGGGTGAAAAAATTTATGGCATACCACAATCCCCCTCAGGTTCTCTACCCTGAGTTCCATCATTGAAAATTTCCTCTATATGTGCAAAATGGAAAGGAAATACTTCACTTGAATCCTCTCTATTTAGGGGTATCTCATCTTCATTGGCTTGCTCTGAAATTTCTATGTGCTCTTGTGTCTGCTTAGGCTTTTTCTTTTGTGAACTTCCCTCCTTACCCTGTATTGGGGTTTCAGAGAATTCAGAAGCCAACCGCTTACTCCTTCTAAGTGGAGGTGATTCCTAGAAAATGATAGGTGTTTGATTTTTCCTCGTTTTCTTTTTTTTTGGTTTACTTGTGTCAGAATAAATAATATCAACCTATTCTTGCAGGTCAGGGGTTTTGAATTTATCACCCCAGAGGTCTGGAAAATCCTCACTAGGAGTGGTGGGATTAAGATCTTCCGGAGCCGAAGAGCCCTTAGGGGAAGTTACTCTGGATGATGGAATAGCTTGTTGGGATGGTTCCCCTAATTCTATGGTTCTTGCTATTGTAGGCTTCTCCACTATCTCTAAAAATTTCTCCCATTTCCCCTCGGGTTTCTTACGGAAGTGGTACGTGCAGATTAGTTGAATTAACCCATGGTGTTTCAAAGGCCCAAACCTTGTTTTATACCTCTCCATGGAAGTATTTAAGGAATCACACAAGAATTTAGGCATATTAACCCTAAGAGCTGGGTCCTCATTTCTGTGACGTAAATGGGTCAACATACGAAAGGCAGGCCTTACAACTATGGTAAGCTGACCCTCACAAGTAAAGTACTTTATAATCCATGCAACGACAGTACCCCAAGGTTCTAATATGGAGGTTCTTTGGAATCCATTATTTTGTCCCCTTGTACTTATTACTACCATTGGATATGGGTCTCCCTCTCTAACAAATAATTCAACTAATTTCTGGCACGTGATTTAAGAGATTTCTTTTATATTTATGCCTACATTCTCTAATCAAAATAAGCGAGAAATAATCTTAGAGAATACCTTGAAATGCTTCCCTTGAAGTACCACTTCACCATTTTTGTAGTTCTCAACAAAATATCTTACCAACTTTTCATTATGGCCTTCAAATTTTTTGATGAAGTTTAACCACCCTACTTCCTCGAACAATCTATAGATATTACTCAATCCCAATAATTTTTTTGCTAAATCTGGCTCTGCCTTTCTTTTACCACCCCCCATTTCTTGATTTCACACTTTGCAAGAGATTTCAATTCCAACACAGGTTCCTTTTGAAAATATTGCCTTTGAAATTACTTATTTGTTTTATTTGCAGCTTATGCTTCAATGATTTCCAATCTGCATGGAAGTTTGTGAAAGGCTTTGTCATACAAGTAGTTGATCATCAAGTGGCATAAATTGCTAAATTGGAGTGAAGTTCATGCCAATTAATTATTCAAAAATAACTACCTATTTAAAGCAAAAATTAATACTTACCCTCGTATCGTGATCGTTTGAAGATCTTAAACCTCATAGATTTGACAGGATGACATGAAGGCATTGGTTGAAGTGACAACGGAGTTATTATGATATGGTGTGGAATTCTATTGGGGACAGAGCTATCAATAAGGAGTACGCAGTTGGGTAGATTACCTATAACTAAAGAAAAAATAGAAAGACAAATGTATTGGATATTCTAGTAGAACAATCGTGAAAATTTTAAAATTTGGAAAAGGTGGCAGAAAACAAATGAAAAAGTTCCAGAGCATGTATTTTGGTCAACGTGCTTGAAATGAGTGCTTAAGTTCCAGAGCATTGGTGTGTGGTGCGACCAAAACAAGAATGAAATGAAGGTTCTGGAGCATCACTGAAAGATGCAGCCAAAACAAGAATGAAATGGAGGTTCCAGAGCATGCAGCTGAAACAAGAATGAAATGGAGGTTCCGGACCATCACTGAAAGATGCAACCGGAGCAGCAACGAAATGAAAGGTTTCAGAGCATCGCTAAAAGATGCAGCTAGAGTAGCGACAAAATCAAAGGTTCTGGAGCAGCGATGGAATGAAAGGTTGAGTGACATGGAAAAGAATCTTCACGACTTTGAACCTTAGTGTATAATGCCTCCTCAACATGATAAGCTCTATACAAGTTCTAGATCATCGGGCTTGAAAACATCAAGTTCCAGAGCATATTTGGAGACTGCTCCAAAAGTTATTTTCTACTTCTTGAGAAGTCATGCAAAAATATGAAAAATATTTGGCTAAGTCCAAAAATGACAAAATATTAAATGAAGGAAAATATCTTAGCATACATGTCCATTTATTGTATATTTTCAAAAATTTATTTAGTTTTTTTTTTCTACAATAGCCTAACATTATTACTAGATAGACTCTGTTGTGGCAAATTCAACACATTGAACCTCACCTTGCATTTTGACCATCCTTGTAAAGTATTCCCTATTGACTGACTTATGGTAGACACATAAGTGATGACCATTAACCAATAGAGCTCGTGTATCACCATCTATTGGTTTTAACCAAATAGTTCTATTCGAGAAGACTTCATCAACTTCATAAGGTCCCAGCCAGTGAGTCCTAAGCTTACCTTTATGATCCTTGTATATAGAATCAAATAACAAGGCCCAATCCCCATTGTGAAACTCCTTTCCCTTAATATGTTTATCGTGCCATACTTTTCATTGATGTTGAATTAGTTCAGTTTGATGGATGGCGTCTAGACGAAGTTCATCCAGCTCACTCAATTGTATAACTCATTCAACTTGGGCTCTTTTTAAATCTAGACCTAATTTCATAAGGATTGAATCCATTCATAGATTTCCAAGTTGTGTTGTATGCCCATACGGCTTCAGGGAGCTTCCTGCCCCAGTCTTTTCTTCCAGAAGAGACTATTTTTTTTAGAATATTTTATAGTTCTCTATTAGTTACTTCTACCTGTCCATTCGCTTGAGGGTGGTAAGGGGATGAATTTTTATGGATTACCTCAAAATGATTAGTATATGTCAAGAGCACTCGAGACATGAATTGGGGTCCATGATCCGTTACAATAGTTCGAGGGGCTCCAAATTTAAGGAAGATTTTATTATAAAGGAAGTCAGCAACTTGCACTTCCCTAGCTATTCTTAAGGCTTGAACTTCGACGCATTTTTTCAGGTAGTCAGTGTAAACTAGTATATACTCTTTCGCTTGAGAGGAAGGATCTACTGGTGCGATGAAATCTAAACCCCATTTTTCAAATGGTTCAAGGACTACTTGAGGCATCAACGACATTTCTGAAGAAGTAGTTGTTCTTCCTACCCTCTGACATTCATCACAATGATGAACATAGTTCTAAATGTCTTTGTGCATTGAGGGCCAATAGTATCTAGCACCTAGGACTTTGTGGGAAGTTCTCTTTGCAGAGTAATGTCCTCTCGACGGGTCATCGTGACAGGCACTTAGAATGTTGTAGGTTTCATCGGCTCTTACACATCTCCTCAAAATCATGTCAAGACCACAACAAAATAACATTCCATGAATCCAATTGAACGGGGCACTTTCCCTGATTAGCCGCTTCTTTTGCTTAGACATGAATCTAGGAGGTATCTCAGATGCAGCTAAATAGTTTAGTGATAAGTGCAAACCAAGGTGATTTTGCAAAAACCGCAAACAGATTTTCATCTAGGAAATCATCCTATATAGGGATAATTTCAGCTTCTTCTAGTTTGATTCATGATAAAAAATTGGTTACCACATTATATTTCCCTGGTTTATCAAGAATCGTAGCATTAAACTCTTGAAGGAGCAATAGCAATCTCATGCTTCGACCATTAACCACAGCTTTTTACATTAGGTACTTCACAGCTAAGTGATGCATATAAACTATGACCTTATACCCCGTAATATAATGATGAAATTTCTTGATAGCGTGAACAATAGCCAGGAATTCCTTTTCTGTTGTTGTATAATTATTTTTTGTTGGAGTAAGAATTTTGTTGATAAAATATATAGCATATTTCCCCTCGTTCTCATCTTCTTATCCCAAAAATACACCGATAACATTGTCAAAAGCATCAGCATAGATATGAAAGGGAATACTCCATTTTGGCCCTCTCAGAACAGGAGCAAAGACAAGTTTTCTTTGATTTCTTCAAATGATTGTTGACACTCAAATGTCCAGACAAACTCTAATTCTTTCTATAAAAGAGAGAACATAGGAGCTGCAATTTTACTAAAGCCTTCTATGAACCTTTTGTAGTAACTAGCATGTCCAAGAAAAATTCTTACATCTGTCTGAGTTTGAGGGATTGTCAACTGTTGGATGACTTCAATTTTCTTAGGGTCGACCTTTATTCCTTCTAAGGAAATATGATGACCCGAGACTATTCCTTTCTCCACCATTATTAAGAATTTATCATGGCTAAGGGATAGTCTATTTTCCTCACTAACTTGTAGAACTCGATCTAGGTTCTGAAGAGCTTCATCATAGGTTGAACCATAGACTATAAAATCATCCATGTAAACTTCGACACAGTCATTAATGAGAGCAAAAAATATAGCAAGAACGGCTCTCTGGAAGGTTGTTGGAGAGTTGCATAGTCCAAAAGGAAGCACTCTATATGAAATGTGCCCCAAGGGCAGGTAAACGAGGTTTTGTCCTAGTTTTCTAGAGCAACTTGTATCTTATTATAACCACTAAATCCATCGAGAAAGGAGAAATACTTCCTCCCAGCCAAGTTGTGTAGGACTTTATCAACGAATGGTAAGGGAAAATAATCTCTATAAGTGGCTTTATTGAGTTCTCGATAATCTACACGGATTCTCCACTTCCCATTTTTCTTTGGGACTACCACCATAGGTGATACCCATTTACTATCAAAGATTGGATAAATAAATCCAACACGAAGGATTTTCTCAATCTCAATTTTGACCAAATCCTTTAATGTAGGATTGAGTCTCCTTTGCAGCTGGCAAACAGGCCTTATACTGATGTTAGTGTAAATGTGATGAGTACAAACACTTGGGTGAATTCCTCTCATGTCCATATAATCCCAAGCAAAATATTTGGATCTTTGTACCAACACATTAAAAACCTTATTCGCCTAAGTTTATGTCAACCAGTTATTGATATTCAAGGTTTTTCCTGGTAATAGCATTATCGATTTTGTTCTAGGATGAATCGAGGTCACAACATACATAGGTCGTAAAAATGTATTAAGAGGAAAACTATTTGGTGAAACCTTGTGATATCCTCATAGAAATGACTTGTTCTAGGAATCATATTTGCTAAGGGACACGGTATTCCCATTGTAGCATAATTGTGCTCCATTCCACTTATATCAATTGGTCCCCTGAAAATCCTTACAGTATCCATCATTTCTTCCTCATTCAGGGTTATAGCAAGGCATGCTATTTCATTTACTATCTCTTCCTCCAGTTCTTCCCCATGTTGTTTAATTACCACCATGGATAGGGAGGCTAAACTATCTGAACCATTCGATTCCTCAGTTTCATCAACCTAGACTTTTTCATTCTCAGTAGGCTTAGCAGGGGGATATAAGAACAAGCGTTTGTTATCCTGGCCATATGAAATGGTCATTCCCCCTTCCCTACAATCAATCTTAGTAGTAATCGTGGCCAGCCAAGGTCTTCCAAGAATTATAGGATAGCTATCCTTACATGTAAGTGACTGAATTACCTAGAAGTTGACTGGATAATCCCATCCATCAACTTTGACAAAGACATTTTTAATGATGCCCTTTAGGACGACTATAGACTGATTTTCTATTTGTAAGACTGTGGTTATAGGATGTAAATCAGTTAAACCTAATTTTCCCATTACATCCAAATTCATCACATTAATAGTTGCTCCTGGATCAGCCAGTGCATTTGGTATTATTACCTCATTAACTATAACAATTATAAGTGGACTTCTAGGATCATCGTATTTTAGAGCAATAGTCTTTCCAGACAAAAAATCAGCTAAATAACCATCAATATGAATGGTATTTATCATTTTTGGCTTTCTCCCTGGTGTTTTGATACATAACTGTTTAATTAATTGGTTTAATTCAGAGATTTCTTCTATTGCTTGCAATAAAGGAACTTCAATTTGCAACTACTTAATCTCTTGAATTAACGCAGTTTTTGTAGCCAAAGATACTTCCAGAGTATCTTCTAGAGTTATGGACTTTAAACGTTCTGGATATGGTGTCATCCTTTTTTTTCTTGGAATAGGATCCTCCTTATGTTGACTTAAGGACTGACCCTCCTCCCCCTGAGACAGGTCAGCAGCCCCTACTGCTGAAAAAGGCTCTTTGTCTTGAGGAGTAATATCTTGCTTAGACGACGTGTCTTTTGTTGGACTTTTAAGCTCAATTTCCTCCAATATTTCTTCAATGGCCGGTGGTTGAAGATTTTGACTAGAATGCAACTGCACATTTCCAAACTGTATCGCATTAAGCCCAATAACATTTTCATGTCTGGCAGAATAGACTAGTGTATTTTGGCAATTAGTTTTTGGATTGAGTAGCAGTTGCGCTGGAAGCTGAGGTTGGTTTGAGGGTTCTGAGCTGGAGGTAACGGGTTATGTTGTTTATTCCTCCTTAGTTCTGTATAGAACTGATTTTGTGCCCGATTCCATTGGGGTACTGCATGTTGTTGGTACCACTATTCTTGGGGTTGATTTGGCCATTGTTGATTGCCCCATGTGTGGTTTGTCCACTCAGGTGATCCCCAATAAGGAGTTCCCTAGTTAGGTTGAGGTGGAGGAGAGTGATTCCTAGATGGAGTCCATTGATTATGAGCCCAATTATTTTGTGGTCTCCATGTAGGATTCAGATTCTATCCATAAGGGAAATTACCTCCTTGACATTGGTTTAAAGCATGTATTTCTTCTTCAACCTGAATGGTTTTTTTCTTAGTATTCTTAATATTTGAAAAAAGCTCACACTAGTTTGTAGGGTGATTTTTCTCACACAGTTGACAAACATTGACTTTATCCAAAGGACACTCATGCAATAGGTGTTTATTTTGACACCTCGGACAATAAATTGAAAAGGTCTCAGGGTTGCGAGTTTTAGCTTGTATACCATCTAAGGTGGTATTCAACTGCACAAGATTATCCATTTTTAGATTTTATATTTCTTTGCGGAGCTTAACTATCTCATTAGACCCTTTAAAAAGATTAGTTTTGTCGATTCCTCCCCTAGTACGGGAGAAATTCTGATAAAATTGACATATTTCTTCAAGATTTAATTGAGATACATCACCTTTTCCCATTAAATCTGGTGGAGCTTTTATTTTCTTCCCCTCTGTGGTGGGTTTATTTTCATTACCTTTGATTGGTCTAGGCATTAGGGGTTTTTCTTTTTGAGTGTTGACTTGTGATCGGCGATGATCAGTCACTTAAGTCTTGTTTTATCCCTCTTTGGCCGTAACTTTACTAGCCCCTTTTACCCATCCTTTCAGTTTTTGCGTTGTGACCTTTGTGTCCCTATGATTTTCGGTTAACTAATTTTACAACTTAACCATTGAATTATCTTTTCAACCCCAAGGGTTATTTCCGCGTCCACCTAGTCAGTCCCCTTCTTTAAAATAACTGTTTCGCATGTGTAGATTATATTGACCAATGGATGCAGTGACTTTGATCTTAATCATTCGTCGCACACCTCGCAAGGTTTGTGCTTACATCACAAGAAGTGCTATGAGGCTTGCGAGATGTTGCCACCTCTTGCATAACTTGGTGGGGCCAGTTTTGATTGCTAACCACGGATGAATGCTGGTGATGATAGTTGTGTACCTTTTGATGCATCACGGCCATCCCTCATTGACCTCACGCAATTAAAACAGCAGTTTTAATAATGTTGCGAGGTGCACGATTTTTTGACACATGGATGCAAACGTTACCAGGGGACAAATGTGGTGGGACCCGTTCTGTGCTGATGTGGTACCTGATGGGTAGTTTTCTTGCTCGCTTGATGACTAGAAGGCGGATGTGGCATTTTCAAACCATTTTTGACTAAATTTGGGTTGTCCACCTGGCCAGTTGTGCTTTTGATCAATGACTTGTTCAAATTAATTGGTGTTGTACTATAGCCATTCTATCTCACACGAGCAAATAGTAATGGTCGAGTTTGACTTGACCTACATAAGTAAATTCCAAATGACTAGTAAATTGATATTTCAATATTGTATTTTGGTTTGTAAGAATTTTTTTGGTGCTTAAGGAAGCGGCTACTATCGCAATTCTCCATTCTCACAGAATCGGACGCTTTGCAAAATAAACCGTAAGTAATATGTACACGTTCTCTTGTGTTTTTAGAAGGTGTTAGCATTGCCTATTGAACAATTGGTGACTGTTTTCTTTTCGGTTCCTGGTGAATTGTTGAGAAAATTGGCTTTTAGAGCTTATATAGGTAATTGCTAGTGATTTTGTGAATATAGAAGAACTTTTTGTGATGGTAGTAGAATAGCAAGGTGTAATTATTTTTCATTTAAAAAACCTAGCTCGAATTATCATCTGTTTGATACAAATGGCTCCCAAGGCACAAACTATTGTTTTCGAGGCTACGCCTAGTGGTTATTCACAAGATATTATTGATTTGTTGAAGTCTTCTACAAGCAAGAAGCAGTATAGAAGGGTATTGTTTTATGGACCCTAGATTCAGGAAGGTTTAGTGGATAAACAGTGTACAATTCACGATGCCGAATTTCCATACACTGGTTGGCAGTTGTTTTCCAACTGGCTTGGGAATATAAATTCAACAGTTCCTTTGTGTAATCCATTGAGATTGGACCTGGGTAGGCTGGTGGTACCCAATGTCTATGAGGATGTAGACCTATTGAAGGATATTGCTGCAAGGTATGACCCTGTGACTCAAACTATCAGAACACATCTTGGCAAGCAAATTATCAGGGTAACCAAGGAGGAAATCATAGAGATTTTTGGTTTGCACAAATGGAGCCAGGATATGATTCCCATCAAATTGGAGGTCTTCAGGGAGGAATACAAAAACACCAAGGGTTTGATCAGGACATCCCTTTTGATACCCCATTTGGCTATGTCGAGAAGAGGAAAAAATTAGAAGAAAGTTGTTATTGGAAGGAATGAGCCTGAACCTTTCCCAGTGGACTATTTCGTCCCCCATTTTAAGAAGACCGTTTGTGCATTATGTCAGGTTCTGGGGATTGATTTGAAGAATAATTTGCCTATAGAGGTGATGTATATGGTTGTAAACATCCAACACCCTGGTTATAATGTGGTATATGATTTTTCCACTTACCTTGTAGAGAAAATGCATTCTGGCTTAATAGCTTTGAAGCTAGGGAAGAATTGGGCAGGATTCAAATGGTTTTCACTGCTAATTCATATGTTTTTGTATAGGTCTAGCCTTGGGTATTATATTTTAAAATGCATTCTCTTTCTAGATTTAGGTGCAAATTGTTCAAATAAAATAAGTGCATAAGTTTATGCGAATTTTTACATAGGATTTATCAAGGAATAATATACTCAAGTATCGATATATGGATACTAATGCTATTCATACAAATCATAGGTGCTTTAGATGAAAGTTACCCTATAGTTTAGTTTCTTTTTGACTTTGTGCTTTAGGATATGGCACTGGAACTCTGACTGCTTTTCGTCCTTTGTATTTTGTGTCATAACTTTAGGAAATTTCAATCGAATAACTCATAACAACACACTTAGGTTTTATTTCACTTCCTTGTTAAATAGAGCCGAGCTTTTTTGAAGAAGTAGCCGATTTCTTGAAGGTTTATCTCTTTTAACATTGACGAAAATTTATCTGTTGTTTATCCATGTATGAGAAAATCAATTCTATCATGAATGACAACATATTTTAGGAAAACCCTCCTGGATCTTATAGAGTCCGAAGTGTAGGAGAGATAGAAACTTTACTATTATCTTCTCGTTAAGTTGGAACAGTGCCTTCAGGACTTTAATAATTGAGTATGGCAAGCTCATAGAAGCTCTTGTGGGTTCTGCTTGGGTTGTTATAAAAAATGCCAATAGAATGGCCACTCTACTGGGGAATGTAACAAATGAATAGTCTCTAAGTGAAGATCTAGTTTAAGTCAGAGTTAGTAATATAATATAATTGTTTTGTCCTATCACTGTGTTTATTATGTTGAACACATGCGTTTAGTTTTCCTCTGTTCCTTATCAGTGTGTCGGGTGATGTTTGAAATCTTGTCCAAAGTCACGAGTGCAAAAGTGAAGTGCAAACACTTCATCATTCCCAATATTTTAGGTGGCAACTCTGATATCTCGAACAACAAATCTCACATAAAGTGCTACAAGCAATGTGCAAAGGAAGGTTCTCAAACACCAGAGGGCATGAAGAAGACAAGAAATTATACAAAAAATAATTCTAAGCCAATAATAGAGCTCGAGTCAGGACAAGACAAGAAATGGGTAAAAATAAATGATACCCCAAGTAAGTCTATTTCATACCCTATTTCTTTTTCTCCTACTTTAAATACCAAGATGAATAGTGCTTTTGTAAGTGAAAATTCCTCAGATACTATTATGTCTAAATCAAATCACAGTAGTTTCCCTTTTGAAATGGCACAAGAAATTGAAGCTGATATATCTAAAGAGGAGGATCAATGGGGTTTTTGGGAACAAGATAAGACGTTCCCAGAAGCCACAACACCTGGTACCATATCCATCTTCACTAGGAAAAATTTTAAACCCAGAGGAATGCCTCTGAGTGAGGGGATGCCTTTTATTTAGGAAGAAGATCAGGCAGAACAACCATACTATACCCCGGCTCCTAGTGAGGCAGGGGATATTCTTGAAAATGAGATGAATATAGACAAGGATATGCAAATCCTGATTGAGGAAAAAAGGACGTTGCAATAACAAGAAGATAATAGAGATATAATAAGAAAAGAGAATTTGGAGAGATGTCAGGCTAAGTAGCTCGAAAGAAATTCCCAAAAGAAGAAGGTTGAGAAGATGAGGGAAGCGGCAGCTAAGAGAAAATCCTTTGAGGAAAGGGTGGCTAAAGTAGCTCCTGAAAGGGCATGTGAAATACCTAAAGTAACAATCTCAATGGGAGTTTCTGCTACTTCTACATATACTTCATCTACTCTATCTACCAAAGGTGTGGATGCATCTATGGGATCTAAGAAGATAACCTTTCAAGACCATGGGAAAGCCCATATTGACCAGTCTAGGAAAACTTCTCAAGGTTTTTCAAATTACAAACATTCTGCAAATACTAATGATGAATTAAATAGTCTGGTGGGCAAAGGGATGGGAGCTGATCTTAGATGATTGGATTTCCCATAGAATCCTGAGCTCTTGAGGTTACAACTATTGAATGATCAATTACAAGCTGATCTGAGAAAAGCTGAAATAGAAGCTGCCAATGCCAAGGTATCTCAGAAGATAGCCTTTCTTAAGATGTCTTCAGAAAACCCTCAAGCTTCTAGTTTGAGTAATGGTGAAAATGAGTCATTAAACAAGAAGTCTGAGAAGCAAGCCTATACATAGGGTTGTAGTGGTAATCAAGGTGGTGGAAGTGGAGGTGGCCATAAGATTATCAACTCATATTCAGAGAATGGAGATGCAAGCACTACTAAGGTTAAGAAATCAGGTAGTGCTGATAAAGGTAAAGGTGGGGATGACAAAAAAGATATTGAACAACACATTACCTCTAGAAATGGACGTGGAGGTGGGGCATCTCAAGTTGATAGATATAGGCAGTTATGCTTTGATAATATTAGGGAATATCCAAATACAGTCCCGGATAATGCACAGAAACATCTCCCAAAATTCATGGGTAATAATGCTTTCAGTGGAGAAGACCATTTGAAAGCTTTTCAAGGCTTTGTTGAAGATTTTGAGCTCTGGGATGATGATGTGGCGATGAAATATTTTATGCAATCATTGGTGGAGGATGCTAGGGACTGGTACAGAGGGTTACCTGATGGTAGTATTGATTCCAGAGATGCCTTTTATAGAGTTTTTAGGGAGCAATATGGGGATCAGACTAATCCTAGATTCAAGTTGAATGACTTCAACAATATTACTAAGGGGCACAATGAACTGGTTACTAAATTTAATTCCCATTTCTAGAAGGCTATGACAAGAGTCCCTGCATATCTAAGATCCAACGAAAGTACATGTCTAGTTGTATACTGTAACGCCTATGATGCTAAAATGTTCTATCTACTAAGAGATAAATATCCTCAAAATTTAAGGCAAGCATATAAGATGGCAGTTAATATTGAAAATAATAGAAGGGCTTCGGGTAAAGTGGGAAAAATAGAGGATCCTAAGGCTTTTAAAAGCGTGAGAAATCAAATAGAGAAAGTTGGTAAACCTACTCCAGCTGATGATAAGATAGATCAAGTTCTTACTCTGTTGTAGAAACAAGTAAAGAAAGATAAGCCTCCCTTCCAAAAAAATGAGAGACCCCCAAGGTTAAAGGATTATCCTTACAATACAAATTGGAATAATGGTAAACCCCTTCAAGGGAATCAGAAACATAACCAAATTCCACCTGACCCTCTACAAAGGTAGTCTGTGAATAATGCAGAAAATCTATTATGGTGTGAGATATGCGGAATGCCACATTCTCCATAATAGTGTGCAGTAGCACAATCAATGCTGGACTCTCAGGATGATCAAGAAGACTCCCAACCTCCCCAAGACCAAGACACAATGACCAATGTATTGTTAGGACCAGCTGATTTGGCCTATGATGATTATTCCTCAGAAGATGATCCTTGTGCCCAGGATGTTGATGCTCTGAGGCAACAAAATGACATATATCATCAACAAGTGTTTCCAAATGAAGAAGATAATGATGATTGTTTTGTGAATGAGTTTGAGATAGATGATACAGTGTTAAGGAGACCTTCTGATGAAGAAATTGAAAAATATACTATGGCTTTAGTTGCTAGGGAAAGGAACAATATACAACTAAGAAATAGGATCATCCCTGGTGATTCTGGTAAACCTTGCAGTTTGTTCATAAAGGAGAAGGAGGTAATTAAGCCAAAAGCAAGTTTGGAGGCTAAGAATATTGATCCAAAGTCTAAGGAGATAAGAGAACCTAGGATATGGGAAAAAAAGATGGATAAGGCCAAAGAAAATGATGAAGTTATACTTCAAAATAATAAGGATAATAACCAGATGTCTTTTGCTCAAGAAGTTTTGAAGGGGAAAGGAAAGGTAATTTCTGAAAAAATATGCTTCCCTGATTTACCTAAGTATACCTCAATAGATATGTTCCAAGTGCTTTTGCAAGTTAAATTTACTATTCCTTTCCTAGAAATGATGAGGATAGATGAGCATAAAGACAAGACTGTCGCACTTATAAATAGTATTCCCACAAATAGAAAAGATGAAATAGTATCTATTCAAAATGATACAGAAAAGAAAAAGACAATGGAAGAAGTCACCATAGAGAGTCCACAAATATATTTGGGGACTACAGTTACAGCTAACCCAAATCATGTCAATCATTTTTTCTTGAGCTTAATTATTGATGGAAAAATGCTAAGAAATTTCATGATTGACTCAGGAGCATCTAACAGTGTGATGCCAGTAAAAATAATGCATGCAATGGGGCTAACAATTGATAGTACATATGGTAAGTGCTATGCAATGGACTCTAGGGAAGTACCTATTATAGGTATCATAAATGATGTTCTGTATAGATTAGCAGTCTTTCCTGAAAAAGAATTACATATGAGTGTTACGGTGGTGGATATTCCACCAACCTATGGTATGCTATTGTCTCGGCCTTGGAGTGCTTCAATGGGTGGAAGTATACAGTGTGACTTGTCTTTTGCCACCTTTTCTATTGAAGAGAAAGATGTTAAGGTAGATGGAGAGAAAAGACCCCCCCACATGATTGAAAATGTGGAGGACCCATTACAACCTATCAGAATTAACTTTGTAGAAACTGATTTGGATAACTTCCGTGTTGAGGAAGATAAAACAGAAGAACATACCCGACCAACACCTATTGATAAAGAAGCTTCAAAGGAATTATCAGAAGGAGATTTATGGATCATGCATTTTGATGGAGCTTGCTCCAAAGAAGGCTTAGGAGTAGTAATATATTTTGTTTCACCTCAAGGTAAAACTTTCAAGTATTCATTCTTACTGCAATTCTCTTGTACTAATAATGTTGCTAAATATGAAGCTCTCATACTCGGTCTGAAGATAGCTTCAAAACATGATATTAAGGTGTTAAATGTTTTGGGAGATTCTGAATTAGTGGTTTCCCAAATAAGATCCTGCTTTGCAGCTAAAGATAAGAGGCTCAGACAATACCGAAATGTAGTATGGGACATTATTGAAGAGTTTAATGCTTTTGGAATTGAATGGGTTGAAAGAGGATAGAATGCTAGAGTACATTTACTGGCCAATATTGCTGTTAAACTTGATGATGTCACTTTTGGTGGAATCTCATAAATAGAAGTAAAAACTAGGCCTACAATGCCTGATAATGTATGCAACTCGCAAGTATTTGATGATGATACTGATATTCTAAAGTTTTTACATTGTGTAGATCAATATGAAAGCCAAGAAATTGATTTCAGTTCATTTGTAATTAATGTTGATGGTAAGGAGACCTTATTCGGAAATGAGGTTATCCAACTCAAAACTAATACTATCCCTAGAGGTTTGGTTGCACTTGAGAGGGTGTTTAATGGCCCTAATATGTCAAAAGCTAAGCAAACACCATCTCATAAAGATGACTTGGAAGAAGTAAACCTAGGAACAAAAAATACTCCTAAGAATGTTTACATTGGAAAGAAAATGAAGCCTCATGTTAGAAGCATGCTGATTACTTTGCTTCAAAAATATAGACATCTTTTTGCTTGGTTGTATGAAGACCTGAAGGCATATAAGGAGGATCTATTTTAGCATGAGATCCCATTAAAACCTGATATGAAGCCTTTCAGGCAAAAACAAAGACCTATCAATCCTACTTTGCAACCTAAAAGGCAAGAAGAGCTTGCTAAATTAAGGGAAGCAGGAATTATGAAACCAATTAGACATTCATCTTGGGTCTCTAATTTGGTACCTGTTAGAAAAAAGAATGGGGATATTAGGCTATATGTTGATTTTAGGAACTTGAATATGGCCTCTTTAAAAGACAATTATCCTTTGCCTAATATGGAGGCTATGTTGCATAAGGTCACAGGTTGTGAATTATTATCATTGATGGACAAATTTTTTGGTTACAATCAAGTCATGGTTAAGGAGACTAAGCAATTTAAGACTACTTTCACCATGCCATGGGGTACATATGTGTATGTTAGAATGCCTTTTGGATTGATAAATGCTGGTGTGACCTTTCAAAGAGCAATGGATCTAGCTTTTGCAGATTTTATTTATCTTTTCCTTGCAATCTATCAGGATGACCTTATTGCTCATAGCAAGAAAGTGCCCATTTGGAAAAGATTTTTGTTAGAGCTTTGGAATATGGGGTATCCATGAATCCCAGAAAATATACATTTGGGGTGAAAGAAGGAAAATTGCTAGGACATATTGTTTCAAAAGATGGAATCTAGATTGACCCTGAAAGAGTGGCTGCTATTGACAAGATCATACAACCCAAAAATGTGAAAGGTATCCAGTCTTTCTTTGGACAAATAATTTTTTTAAGAAGATTTGTCACAAACATTTTTGAAATTGTCCACCCAATATCTAAGACGTTGAGGAAGGGAGAAAAAATAATATGGACAAGGGAGCCATCTAAAGCCTTTCAGGCTATCAAAGATGCAATCAAGCAGGCACCTGTCCTCAAATCCCTAGATTATTCAAAACCATTCGAGTTATTCTCTTTTGCCTCTTTTCATACTATAGCTGGTGTACTATTACAAAAGAACAATGATGGTTTTGAGCAGCCAATTGCATTTTTTAGTAAATCATTGCAAGCTGCAAAGTTGAAATATGACACATCTAAGAAGGAGGCATATGCCTTGGTAAAGGTGGTAAAAAATTTCAAACCTTACCTAATGGGAGAAGATTTTGTTGCTTATGTACCAACAACCGCAGTCAAAGATATTTTCACCCAGCAAGAAACTACAGGTAGAAGGTACAGATGGATTAATAGAATCCAAGAATTCAATATTGACGTATAGATTACTAAGCTTGTAAGGGGTCAGGGCCTAGCCAAATTAATGGCTGAGGCAAATCTAGAAGTCAATCAGATTAACCATATAGAGCAATAGAATATTGCACCTATTTGTGACATGCAGACCTATGGATGGTATAGGAGGATTGTGGAGTACCTGCAGATAATGCAATTTCCTGAAGGTATGCCCCTTACTGAAAAAAGAACCCTTAAATTACAAGCAATCAGATATGTCATTATCGATGATGAACTATGGTGGAGAAACCTAGAGGGCATTATACCTAGGTGTGTGGATGGAGATCAAGCTGAGGATCTGCTAGTAGAAATGCACAAGGGAGTTTGTGGAGGACATTATATGGCTAAAACAACAACCAATAAAATTCTAAGAGCAGCATTTTGGTGGCCTACTGTATTCAAGGATGCACATAGATATGTTAAAAGGTGTGATGCCTATCAAAGATTTGCCGAAAAGTTAATTTTTTTTGGAAATTTACCATTAAGACCTATGTCTATTTCTACTCCTTTCCAACAATGGGGTATAGATTTTATAGGGGAAATATCTAAAAAATCCAGTGGGGGACATTCGTGGATACTAGTAGCTACGGATTATTTCACTAAGTGGATTGAAGCAATTCCAACTAGAAGGGCCACAAGCAAAGTTGTTATTGACTTGTTAACTGAAAATATTTTAAGCTGATTTGGGGTACCTAACAGAATTGTGTCAGACAATGGAATGTGTTTCAGATTAGAAGAATTTGTAAATTTTTGCAATGAGTATGGCATCACTGTTTTATATTCATCCCCATATCATCCCCAAGGAAATGGATAGGTAGAATCTAGCAACAAGAGTTTGATGAAGATTATTAAGCATATGATAGAAAAGAAAAAAAGGGCGTGGGATTCAAAATTGAAGCTGGCACTATGGGCTGATAGGACTAATGTTAAAAAGGCAATTGGTCATTTGCCTTTCAATTTAGTCTATGGAGTGGAGGCATGCATGTCTGTGATGAAACGCAACTTAGGATGGAAGATTTGAGTCAACTAGATGAAATTAGAAGGGAAGCACATAAGAGAAATGAGAAGTTGCTTCAGGTGAAGCACCTTTATGATAGAAAGGCAGTAGAGAGAAAATTTGATGTTGGAACCATGGTGCTGCTCTCGAATGCTAGATCAGAAGACAAGGGAAAACATGGCAAGTTTGATCCCCTCTGGTTGGGCCCTTATATTGTTATGGATACACATGGGGAAGATTCATATTTTCTACAATCACTTACGGGTGAGATTCTTGAGCTGCCAATACATGGACAGTTCTTGAAATACTATTTCTCTTGAAATAGCTCTTTTCCATGTATGTTTTGCAGCCCTATAAATATTGTATATATGTTGGTCATTTTGTTTTACTTTTGTTTGTTCACCCTATCCGAGCTTGTTCCTGGTTTTGGTTCTCTCTTGGTTTTGTTTGGTCTGCGTAACCGAACATTTTGGATTCTTGCTATGCCCATAGGGGGCATACATCCCACGTCGGAGCCATTGGTGGAGCTTTTATTTTCTTCCCCTCTGTGGTGGGTTTATTTTCATTACCTTTTATTGGTCTAGGCATTAGGGGTTTTTCTTTTTGAGTGTTGAATTTTTATCAGCAGTGATTAGTCACTTAAGTCATGTTTTATCCCTCTTTGGCCATAACTTTACCAGCCCCTTTTACCCGTCCTTTCGGTTTTTGCATCATGACCTTTGTGTCCCTATGATTTTCGGCCGACTAATTTTACAACTTAGCCATTGAATTATCTTTTTCACCCCAAGGGTTATTTCCCCATTCGCCTAGTCGGTCCCCTTCTTTAAAATAACTGTTTCGCATGTGCAGATTATATTGACTGATGGATGCAGTGACTTTGATTTTAACTGTTCATCACACACCTCGCAAGGTTTGTGCTTACGTCACAGAAAGTCCTGCGAGGCTTGCGAGATGCTACCACCTGTTGCATAACTTGGTGGGGCCAGTTTTGATTGCTAACTGAGGATAAATGCTGGTGATGACAGCTGTGTACCTTCTGATGCATCATGGTCATCCCTAGTTAACCTCATGTAATTAAAATGATAGTTTTAATAATGCTAAGGTGCGTGATTTGTTGACACGTGGATGCAAATTTTACTAGGGGAAAAATGTGGTGGGACCCATTCCATGCTGATGTGGTACCTGATGGGTAGTTTTCTTGCTCACTTGATGACTGGAAGGTGGATGTGGCATTTTCAAACTATTTTTGACTAAATCTGGGCTATCTGCCTGGCCAACTGTGCGTTTGATCAACAACTTGTTTTCAAATGAACTGGTGCTATACTATAGCCATTCTATCTCGTGCGAGCAAATAGTAATGGTCGATTTCGACTTGGCCTGCATAATTAAATGCGAAATTACTAGTAAATTGCTATTTCAGTATTGCATTTTGGTATGTAAGAATTTTTTTGGTGCTTAAGGAAGCAGCTACTATCGCAGTTCTTCAGTCTCACGGAATCTGACGCTTTGCAAAATAAACCGTAAGTAATACTTACGCCTTGTCTTGTGTTTTCAAAAGGTGTTAGCATTGCCTATTGAACAATTGGTGACTGTTTTCTTTTCGGTTCCTTGTGAATTGTTGATCAAATTGGCTTTTAGAGCTTATATAGGTAATTGCTAGTGATTTTGTGAATATAGAAGAACTTTCTGTGATGGTAGTAGAAATCAAGGTGTAATTATTTTTCATTTAAAAACCCTAGCTCGAATTATCATATGTTTGATACAAATGGCACCCAAGGCACGAAGTGCTAGTTTCGAGGCTACGCCTAGGGGTTATTCACAAGATATTATTGATTTGTTGAAGCCCTCTACAAGCAAGAAGCAGGATGGAAGGGTATTCTTTTATGGACCCTTGATTCAGGAAGGTTTAGTGGATAAATAGTGTACAATTCATGATGCCAAATTTCCATACACAAGTTGGCAATTGTTTTCCAACTAGTTTGGGAATAGAAATTCGGCAGTTCCTTTGTGTAATCCATGGAGATTGGACCTTGGTAAGCTGGTGGTACCCAATGTCTACGAGTATGTAGACCTATTGAACGATATTGCTGTGAGGTACGACCCTATGACTCGAACTGTCAGAACACATCTTGGCAAGCAAATGATCAGGGTAACCAAGGAGGAAATCATAGAGATTTTTGGTTTGCACGAATGGAGCCAGGATATGATTCCCATCAAATTGGAGGTCTTCAGGGAGGAATATAAAAAAACCAAGGGTTTTATTAGGACATCCCTTTTGATACCTAATTTGGCTGTGTCGGGAAGAGGAAGAAATCAGAAGAAAGTTGTTATTGGCATAAATGAGCCTGAACCTTTCCCAGTGGACTATTTTGCCCCCCATTTTAAGAAGACTGTTTGTGCATTATGCCATATTTTGGGGATTGATTTGAAGAAGACTTTGACTATAGAGGTGATTTATATGGCTTTAAACATCCAACACCCTGGTTATAATGTGGTATATGATTTTGCCACTTACCTTGCAGATAAAATGCATTCTGGCTTAGCAGCTTTGAACCTGGGGAAGAATTGGGTAGGATTCAAATGGTTTTCATTGCTAATTCATATGTTTTTCTATAAGTCTGGCCTTGGGTATTATATTTTAAAATGCATTATCTTTCCGGATTCAGGTGCAAATTGTTCAAATAAAATCAGTGCATAAAACGGTTAAAAGATGCTTTGGTGTCAGGGGAGCGACACTTGGAGCAACGCCTCTTCTTCCTCCATTACAAACTAATTATCATTTTTGGTTTTGGCTTTTCCTCTCTTACCATCAAATGATGTAAAGATAACTGATTAGGGATTCACGGTCCAGTAAGAAATGGACATGTGTACTCTCTGGCCTAAAGCTTATTGGCTCCCATGTTTTTTATAAAAGGGAATTCTAGGCCGAGAGAAGGGTCTGTTGAAATTACTCAACATATGTAGGATAAGAAAGTAGCGTAGAGAGAACAATATGTCTAGGTTTTGAAGTTTTGAGTCCGCTTTGAGAACTTAGTAAATCATGGGGTTCTTGTTCATACTTATGTTAACCTTGTGATTGTTATGAGTCTATTTTATCTCCTCTTGTAATAGTTTACATGAATTATTAATGAGGTATCGATCAAAGATGATTTTCATTAATTTCGATTTGTTATTTACTATGAATTACATTTGACTATAGCTCTAGTTCAAAGAACTGGTTAATTGCTTCAGTTATCCAATAAGTTTATGCAAATTTTTACATAGGATTTATCAAGGAGTAATAATTTCAAGTATCGATATATGGATAGTAATTCTATTCATACAGATCATAGGTGCTTTTGATGAAAGTTACCCTGTAGTTCAGTTTCTTTTTGACTCTGGGCTTCAGGATATGGCACTGGAACTCTGACTGCTTTTCATCCTTTGTATTTTGTGTCATAACTTTAAGAAATTTCAATCGAATAACTCATAACAACACACTTAGGTGTTCTTTCAATTCCTTGTTAAATAGAGCCGAGCTTTTTCTAAGAAGTAGCCGATTTCTTGAAGGTTTGTCTCTTTTAACACTAACCGGAATTTATCTGTTGTTTATCCACATATGAGCAAATGAATTCTATCATGAATGATAACAAATTTTAGGAAAACCCTCCTGGATCTTACAAAGTTCGAAGTGTAGGAGAGATAGTAGCTTTACAGTTATCTTCTCGTTAAGTTGGCATGGTGCCTTCAAGACTTTAATAATTGAGTATGGCAAGCTCATAGAAGCTCTTGTGGGTTCTGCTTGGGTTGTTATAAAAAAAGCCAATAAAATCAAGATTTCTTCGAGCTTCATCATCAAGACCTTTAAGAAATATTGTTTTGAGAATCTCTACACTAATGGTCATTTCTCCACATCTTTTGGAAAGGAAGAGGAACCTATCGAGATAATCCTCTAAAATTTCATCCTCATTTTTCCTTAGCTTAAATAGCTCCTCCTTATGATCATTTACGCTACAGTAACTCTGGTATTTTTGCAAGAAAATAGTCTTCATTTCTTCCTAGGATGTTATACTACCAAAACCCAATCCCATGAACCAGCACATTGCTGAGTCCTTCAAATTTGACAAAAAAAGCTTCAACTTTTGGTTTTCATTGTTATAATCATAAGTCTGACATAGGACTTTAAATTCAAAGAGAAATTGGTCAGGGTCTTCCGAAGACAAGCCACGAAAGGTTGGACGAAAAGCTAGAGAAATGTTCTTCATGATAGTATCATCATCAGTGTCCAATGTAATAAGATAGGTAGATGTTCTAGGAGGCTGAGGTTCATTGTGGTTAGGTTCAGCTCTACGATCTCCCATGATTTTCAAAAGAGTATGTTCCTCATAATCAATTTCCTCAATAACTGGTTGTTCTGCAAGTTGCTCGATAGGTAAATAATGGAAAGCCTCTGGTGGAGTAGGCTCAAATAATTCTTTGGAAGTGTGGTCGTCTGAGCCTTGGGCTTCCCTATGTATGATAGGTACATATTTTGGGGGGGTATTTGCTATAAAATGTGCGTGAGGGCCTCTTTTCCAGATCATGCAGAGAAGAAAGCCGACTAAGATATTTTTTGGCATAAAACTTTGTATTCAAACCGTCTCCTAATAACAGTTAAGAAAAAAGTCTTTTTAAGAAGTCCTCGACAACAGCGCCAAAAAGTGATAGGTTGTCTTTAGGTCCTACTAATTTAGAATAATTGAATGTGAATTGTCGATCGGGTAGTGTCCAAGGCAGTTTGCAGAAGGAGATTATTTGAACAACCCATTTTATATTTTCAGTTTTTCTTCAAACTACAGAAATCAAGTCTAATCTAAAGCCATTACTTCTTAACTAGAAAATAATCTTACGCTAAGAAAATCCATAAATACTAAATTAAAAAGAATAAGACAACTAATTTAGAAAGCATTACGACTAAACTAGAAAGCATGGAAACAACAAAACTAAACAACTGATGTATTACAGAAATAGAAAAGTAAGGAAATAGACAATTAAACATATTTTAAAGAGTAAAGGAATATTATCAACTATAGAAGATAACTTATACAAATTAAAAATAATGGTGCTCCGGAACAATAGACTCGACTCTTCAACAACTTGTTACTTCCTACTGAACAACGATTTATAACAAAGAAAATAACTTAACAATAAAATGCATATCTATCCAGGCTAACTCCCCTCGAGTGGCCAGCTCGCGGGCTACTACTTCGTCTTTAACTCACATAAACTACAAATTCTCAAATCCTCTTATTACAAACAATCATCATCATTTGAATTCAATAGTTACCAATAGACAAAAATCAAATAACACATTTTAACAATGATTTGCAAAACCATGTGAACAACATAACGATACTTCCTCTCTATCTTATTCACTACTTATGAAATTACAGTTTTAGATATAACTTTTTAACTAAATCCTAAATTTAGGATGGCATGGATAGTGATTGAAAAAGTCTTCCTTAACTTAAAACTAACTTGATGTCTTCAAATCTTTAAAACATGTAGAAGGCTTGAGAAGAGCCATAAAGTTTTTAACAACAAAATTTAAAGAAACTGAAATTGAATCTTCGACAGATCATCCAGGCATCGAGGAGTGGGTTCACAGCATTACTCATTAAACCTAGTTTGGACAATTTCCTCAATTGATCAAAAGAAAGAAAGAAAGCATAATTTTTCTTAAAATAAGTAATTACTTCTCCTAAAGTTTAATAAATTGGCACAGGCTTAGGATTGAATTAGCAAAAGTAAGCTTTCCATATTTTATTATAATGAGGTTATTTTTACATCATCAATGAGTCCTCTACTTATATCTAAAATATTATAAGAAAATATTATAATTTTATTGTGGTTAGGGTGGTCAGACAAACACCTACTTGTTATTTTTTCCTTGAAATTTAAATACTACTACATTGAAATTTCAAATATCCACCAAATAGATTCTTTAAAAGAAAATAAACCTAGTAGTTTAGAAAATACATTCAATTTTCTACAGATTCTATTCTTACATATTTTTGAAATAATGTAGATAACTTATTCAATTTCTTACATCAAGTTGCCTAACTCTGATTTTATGAATTTTCATTACCACCTAAGGGCCTATTTTTTCCATGATGATCCTGCACATACTCGTATGTGAGGTGTGAGAGAATAGTTTGTAAAGGTAGAAAGAGTTGAACTAAGTCATGTATTGTTAGGAATGTAGCAAAGGAAGAGTGATGAGAGATTAGTAAAATAGATAGAGTATGAATATTCTAAATGAGTGGAACCCAAACAAAAATAGAGATTTGGATTTAGTTAATACTTAAAGAGTAGAAAAAAGAATGTTCTAAGTGCAAAACAGACCAGATAGAGAGGTGAAATGTAGAAAGATGAAATAGTGAATATTCTATGTGTAGAGAAGAAAGAGATTGTAGATTAGAGAAGATGTGATGCTAAGATTACAACAACAAAATCATAGATTAAGTTGTTGTAAGTGCAAAAAAGTAGTTTGTAGTTGTAAAGTAAATTGCAACAATGAATTGTAATAAAAAATTGCAATACTATTTTGTAAATATGATTGGTTGGTACAATCAAATAACTATGTGTGTGGTCAGTGTAGGGGATTGGTGTCTCCTTGGATTTGGTGCTTCCTTAGGGTTGGTTCCCTTAAACATTTTAACAGAAGATTTATTTGTGACATTGGATTTGAGCAGTAGTCTAAAGCAATCTTTGTCACCATGGTTTTTCCCATCTTGGGTTTTCCATGTACATCATGTGTTATGGGATTTTGTGTGTGTGCATATTTATCTCTCTGCTGTTTTAGTAAATCTACATAAATTTCTAAAAGGAATTAATTTGCTATATTGGTTAAGGGCTTAACAAGTTAGTTTAAAAAAAAGGTTTTAAGTTGTAAAGTTTAAGATATGTTGATTACCCCCCTTAGTAGATTTTTATGTTCCAAAATTTGGTATCTAAGCACCAGGTTCCCTAGAAGAAGCTTAATAAGCTTGGTTTGATCTTTGATAAGTGAAAATGGATAATAAGGAAGACTCATTTGTAGAAGAGGTACCTCTCTTTGATGGATCAAACTATGAGGATTAGACCATTAAAATGAAGACATGTCTAGAATCATTATGGTCTGATGTGTGGATGTCAGCTAAGAAGCAATACAAGGCTCTAGCTACTCTTCCCACTGATACTACTAGAAAGAAGGATTTTCAAGATGATGCTAAGGAAAAATTTCCATTTCTGATAAGGTTGTCAAGATCTGTGTTTTACAAGGTTATACACTATCAACCTACACATGATACATGGAATAAGTTAAAGAGAATGAATGAAGGTGATGAAAGTAAGGTGTAGGCCAAGATTGAGACATATGGAGGTGAGTCTAAAATTCTAAATATAAGTGAAGATGAGAAGAGTGCAGATACATCCATGAGAGAAGTTGTAGCTAGAAGAAAGATAGTAGAAGCATCTACTTCTCGATCTAAGGAGACAAACAAAGAGGAAGCCAATTTCATCAAAAGACTAAGGAAATGCTCTATAAAATATAGAGGTAAACTATCCCTTAAATTTTTTAGTTCTAGTAGATTAGGTCCTTTTGTTGCCAAACACCCTCATGATGAAAAGCATATCTCTAAGAAATAAAATATTTGTATAAAGACAAATATGAAGAATTTTCACACAAGAAGAGAAGATAGATTATTTGATGTTAGTGGTATCTTAGATAATGAATATGAAAATGCATATGATATTGAGGGGAATGAACCCATGTTCATGGATTTTGGAACAAATTTTGATGAAGAATTTGAAAGGTCTGGTGAAGAAGAAGTGGAATTTGAAGGTAAACTCATCTAGAGCTAGATTTTGGAACAAATTTCGATGAAGAAGTTGAAAGGTCTGGTGAAGAAGAAGTGGAATTTGAAGGTAAACTCATCTATTCTCTAGATGAGATTAAAATTTTGAGGAAGGAAAATGAAGAACAAAATTTTCATACACAAAAAGAGAGACAACGACTAACTAAAAACCTTGAAGAATCTGATAAAATGAGAGTTAGATTAAGGACATAAGTGAAAGAAGAAAAGAGGATACAAAATGTAGTTAAAACTAAACTACAGTCTAAATTAGATGAGTGTATGAATTTAGAGGCATAATTACTTGCTCTAAGAAAATATTAGAAAATTCTAAGGAGAAAATTGATAAACGCCTAAAGTTGAAAGGTTTCTCTAAGATATTAGACGAGTTGGTAAAATCATAAAATCCATAAAAACTAAAAGAAAAATATAGCCTTGGTTTTTAAAAGGGAAGGAATCCCTCTACTAGTGCTTCTGCAAAATTATATGATAGATTTAAAGTAGAAGAAAGATGTTTCAACAAGGATGAGAAAGCTTGAATGAGAAGTTCCAAAGAAAATGCCTCCAGAAATGGAATATTAGAAAAAGGCACTATTGAAGTGAAGAAAGAAAAAGAGGAAAAAAAGCTCATTATTGATATGAAGAAATTTAAAGAAGAAAAGAGACCAGTAGTAGATAAGACAATGTAGAAATCAATTCATAAAAACCTAAAGAAGAAGAAACATACAAAGGGAGTTGATGCAAATGAATTTAAAAGGATGAGATATATGAAGAAGCTAAATCAAAGAAGTCCACCTCATCCTTCTCAAAGGAATTATATGACCTAGCACTCACCATGTTTTTATGGTTACTATTATACCTATGATCAGTTTGATCATAGGGCTAGTGAATGTAAAGTTGCCTCCAAAAGGAGCACAAAACATAGGTATAGAAACACATTTTCTCCTATAATGAATATGAATCTAATGTGCTACAATTGTAAGAATCTTGGTCACATAGCTAATATTTTAGATTAAACTATGTAAGACCAATAGCACATTATGAAAGAAATAATACATCCCCTAGAGTGAAAAAAAGGTGAAATGTTGTTGAGAAGAAGGTTGAAAAGATAAAAAAAATCCCAAGAAGGTGTGGAGAGTGAAAGGTCAGCAAGAAGCACCAAATGTGGTTGCTCCTACCTTACATCGCTAATTTGTAATAATAGGGCATGATTCTAGGGGGAGCTTAGTTGGAATCTCATTCATCCATAGAAATGAAAAGGAGAAAAAGTCTGGTAAAATAAGTTTTACAAATTTCTAACAACTTGATGGTTGGAGATTTATTGTTACACTTTTTCTCCTTGTATGGCTTATCTAAAGGAAAGATTATCAACATATTTTTTATGGTTACAATAATCGGTATATGTAATTGGGAGGAAATTTGTGTAGTTGCTCTAAAATTATCCTTGTCTACAAAAGAAGTGGAGATATATCTAAGGGGGATTTGTTCTGTTAATACACTCAAAATTACTTTTGTTGTAACTTGTATAGAGTGGTTCCATTTGGTGTCAGACCATTATGGCTTGGTACAGAGTAGTTTAGTTAATGCAAGGCCTAAAGTGAAGTAAATTCTCAAGTATAGAAGAAGAGATAATGGAGCAAGGTCTAAGGGGGGGATGCTATTGGTTCCAAATTAATGTTATACTTCATATAGTGCAGTCTAGAATATCAATTGGTACAAAGAATAAAGTGCAAACATCTATAATTTCTATCAAACCTAATTGGTTCAGGGCATGTAATGGCACTTCGACTAGTATTAGATAGTTTTAATTGGTACAAGGAGGTGGAGAATATTGTTTTTCCATTGCGGTCAAAACTTGAGAGAAACAATAGTTATGAGAGAAAAAATTGGTATCAGTTGGTTTTGCCATTGCTTAAGGGAAGTAGAGGCTACAACAACATGGTGACTTGAGATAAGATATTGAAGAGTGTGACTATTTTCCATTGATATCAAAGTGGGAGAAAGTTGTACAAAATGCTCAAGTGATTGAGCATTGGGGAGAAAATTAGGCAAATGCTCGTAAGGGTGATTAGAGGATCAATGAGCTCAAATTCTATACACCATTGGCTATAGGTTGAGCATTTAGTTTTTCCATCAACGACAAAAGGGGATTTTTGGCATATTGTTGTTATAGATGTCAAAATAAAATCAGAGGTGAGTTAAACCTGATCTAGTAAAGGAGGTTGTTGGCATTGATGTCAAAAGTTTCATCAATGTCAAGGAGAGATAAGAGAATTATTCCATGTGTTTGAAGATAAATCAAAGTCAAGATTTGATGTGGGTTTTTTGAGAGCTTCTCAAAAATATTTGTTGCTTGTCCAAAAGATGTAGAATATGCTCAAAATAGAATTGTTTGTGCTCGTAGACAATTGCAGCGTTTATCAATTAAACCCTAGGTATTTGAGACATGGCAACTAGCAGGAGTTCTATTTTGACATGTTTATTGTATATCAGTGATTACAAGTCACATAAAATATAAATTATGTCCTTGAAATCATTTGGTGACTAACCCCTAATTACCTAGTCTTCTGATTGTCGATGCATGTTTTCTGATGAAGAAGATCAATGGTGCACATTCAAAGTTAGAACATCTGATAACTATCACTAAGATCTCATTTGAAGTGTATTTTTGGTCTACATGATGAGTGATGGATTTTAATCATCAGTTGTGATCTACTCAAGGAAGATCAATAGTATGGGCTAGCCCATGACACTTATGGTGGGACCTTATCTATACCTTACAAGGGAGCGGGGAACAGTGTAGATCAAACAACATTTTTATTAGATGGAGGACAAATAATTTGGTGGGTGCTAGTGGAAGATGATGCAAAATATTGGATTGCAGACACATGGTGATGTTAGTTCAATCAATGGTGCAGATTGAACAAGGTTGGTTGGATGGCAAGATTATCTCATCGAGGAGAAGGGTAAATATAAATAGGACCAAAATGTTCATATTTTTCAGATTTTTGATAGAACATCGTCTTAGAAACTTTTGGATATTGGAGTGAGTTAATTTAGAGTCCCTTTGACATGATGAAGGTGTGGTCTAGCATACATGTGGTGACATATCGCTTGGTCGCTTCACATCACTATTGTGAAGAAAAATGATAGGATGGTTCTCACAATGAACAATGAATGTAAGATGGAAGTGGAAGGTGATGTCTAAGGTGAATAGGTGGTATTATCTCCCCAAATCGCTAGGATTCTATAGGCATGCATCTTTAGCTAGTGATATAGTGGTTTTGGTATACATTTAATGGCGATATATCCAATGGTGGTCGTTGGGCATCTTCACATCATGAAAATTACATTGGAGGCATATGTGTTGTAGTGATACTCGATGAATGAAGATTAATGATGCAGATTTTGAGGGTGGATGATCTATCAGTCATCACCAATTTTATTCACATTGTATGATTGAATGGTGGTGACTCATGAGTTTGAGAAATATGTGATGGAAAAAATTGACAAGTGATTATAGTAGTGATAATAGAATCAATAGTGAAGGTTGATTGCTAGTGATTATCATATAGTAAAATAACCTCATCGAAGAGATATATACCTATCAATCAAACCAAAATGTTAACTCTCATCTACACAATGAAAGTTAGACGATGACCTTAGTGGGACCTGATAGAGAGGTGACGATAATGAATGATGAAATGTGGGGAAAAGTGGTGGTGTTTGATTGTATAATATGTAAAGTCACATAGGTGATGGTTGGTGTGTGGTGCTGACAAGGATGACATGTGGATAGTGGGGACCACCCAATCAATAGGAGCTAGTAGTGTATATGTTACCATGTCTAGATGGAAAAGAATGATTGAGAAATTCACATCATTATTGTGAATTATGTGGTGATGATGTGGATTCTAGTCAGTTATGATCAATGATGTTGATCTAAAGAATTTTGATCCGATGGACCTATCTTAAAGATATGATGATGGATGAGGAATGTAGAATCATTGCGTGAAGTAGTAGATCAACGACCTAGATTCAAAGATAAATATACACAATAGTTAAGTCCATGTAAACAAGGGTTTTGATAGGTAACTGACTCTATGATTGAATTTAGTTGGTCAAACCACCTCATATAATAATTTTAATCATGATGAGATAAATAGTCAGGGACATAGTTATGTAGGTGGTTAAAATCATATTTAAATCAAATAAAGGGAGTTTAAATTAAAATGACTCCCTGTCTGCTCCAACAACTATTTGATTGGTGATTTTATTGGAAAAGTGGTAGCACAACTTGGAGAGGTGATCAAGATCAGAATCATATCACATAGTTAGGAGAATGTAATTAATGTATTCCAAGTTTATGTTCTTATAAGTTATCTAGTTTATTAGATTCAGTGATTCTATACAGAGTATGGTGCAAGGCTCAAGATGAATAGGAAGCTTTATGGTGAAGTTAGAAAGTGTAATAAACCCTAGCAGAGGGTTCTAGATTATTTGAAAAAAAAGTGAGAACCTCAAGGTAGCAGTTGTAGACCAGTGGAGTCAAGAAACAAGAGGATAATGAATTAATTGTTAAGTTAGTCACATCTATTATATGTAAGGTGTGAGAGAATATTTTGTATGAGTAGAAAGAACTGAACTGAGTCATGTATTGATGAGAATGCAGTAGAGGAACAGTGATGAGAGATTAGTGTAGTAAACAGAGTATGAACATTTTGAATGAGTAGAACCCAAAAAACACAAAGATTCAGATATGGGTTAATATTCAGAGAATAGAACAAAGAATATTCTAAGTGTAGAAAAAAGTGGATAGAGAGATATAGTGTAGTAATATAGAATAGTGAAAGTTCTAAGTGAAAAGAAGAAAGAGAGTATAGAGTAGAGATGATTTTTTTCTAACACCGCAACAACAAAAAATAAAGACTAAGTTGTAGTAAGTGCAACAAAGTAATGTGCAAATGTAAAGTAAGTTACAACAATGAATTGTAATAAAAAATTGTTATACAATTTTGTCAATATGATTGGTTGGTGCCATTAGATAAATGAGTTGGTTCTCAATGTAGGGGATTTGTGTCTCCTTGGAGTTTGTGCTCCTAAATCAGGGAGTTGGTACTTCCTTAGGGTTGGTTTCCTTAGACATTGTTACAAAATATTTCTTTGTGACATTGGATTTTCGTAGTAGTCTCAAGCATCATTTGTCACTAGGTTTTTTTCAATATTGGGTTTTCAATGTACATCATGTGTTATGGGATTTTATGTGTGTGCATTTTTATCTCTCTTCTAGTTTACTAAATATACAAAAAGTGCTAAAAGGAATTAATCTGCAGTATTGGTTTAGGGTTTAATAATTTAGTCTACACAAAAGTTTTTAAGCGACAAATTTTAAGATCTACTTATTCACCCTTGTCTCTTAGTATATTGTTGTGCTCCAATAAGTAGGAGAAATCCCAAGGGATTGGATTTTATTATACCAAAGGTAGAATTTTCTACAATAATTTTTCCAAAAGGAGAACTTGTAAATCATCATTCCAAATTGTGTATAGGATTAGTCCAAGAATTTATTCTGAACCGAGAAATATGGATAAGTGGGTGAGGATTAGTGTTGATGCTAAAGATTTTATTGAGAACTTGAGGAACATGTATGAACATGTGAAGAAACATATCAATAACATGAACACACAATATAAGGCTAAGGCAGATACCAAAAGGAGGTGTAAGGAGTTCCAGGTAGGAGATGAAGTCATGGTTTATTTGTGAAAGGAGTGGTTACCAGTTGGTACATACAACAAGATAAAAATGAAGAATTTTTGGACCAAGCAAGGTCCTCAAGAATAATGATTCAGGAAATGCATATGAGATAGACTTGCCTAATTAAATTCATATTTCACCTATGTTTAAAATTTTAGATTTAAATTAATATCATGAAGGAGGAATTTATGAAGAAATAATAGAAGCACAGTAGAATATTCTAGCACCTACTTCGGAAAACGAGGAGATAGAAGAAATTTTGGATAGTCATATGGGTAGAAGCACAAGAAATAAGAAATATATAGAGTACTTGGTGAAATGGAGGGGAAGGCCTGTTGAAGATTCATTATGGTTGTTTAAGGCTAAGGTTAACCATATTGGTTTCCCTCTAACTCTTGAGAAGTGATAGGGTCACTTTTCAAATTACCCTCCGTGTCTCATGCAAGAGCATCCAATGGTGTAGGGACATCTTGATCACCCAAAAAAAATGTTTTTCCTTATTTCCTTTAGTTTTTTTGAGTGCCATGATGTGAATTAAGTGGTGTAAGAAATTCAATAGTTAGAAAAGGAAAAAAATTATGAATTACTATTTTTTGTAATTTAGCCTAAACTGGCCTGTATAAACTTGAAATTTTTCTGCAAGGAGTAGAATTGAAAAACATTTCCAGTGGAAAAATAATATTCACAATACCTTGTATGATTTTGGAGATATTAAAGTTTTTGTCTCGAGAAATTTCTCCAATGCAACTTGAAATTGAAATATGAAAACCTTAGAAGCCCTAAAACAACTCAAAAAGTGGACAAAATGATCTTTGATGGTTTTGACATTGTATATTCCTTTGGGAGATTTACAATGATATATTATAATAGCATATAGGACACTCGGATCAAAATTTATAGCCCTACGAAGTTGTTCCACTAAAAAGTGAATTTCATTAAAATGTCTTCCTAGGTAAGAAATCAAATGAAGGGACTTTTGGTGCCAAAACAAAAGGGAAAGTTACTCTTTCTAGAACATTCTACGGAAATTATTGGGTAAATTAAAAAGGGTAAAGTGGGGGTTGTAGAAGGGGGCCTCCATTAGTGCAGATTGTGGCTCTAAATAATAGATTTTTTTTTAGATTTGATTTTGGATGTAATGAATCAAGCCCATGAGGTTCTAGCATTGTAATTTCTAAATCTATAATTTAATTTTCTAAAAATAATTGAGAGTTATTATTTGTCTCGCATCTTATGTTTTGTGTGGGTCTCAAGTGATGTATCCCTCATCAAGTGGTATTAGAGAAGATTTTTCTGAGTGTGTAGATAGATTGTCAAATGTGAGGTAGTTTACTCTAGGACTTTTTGATGTAGGTCTATGAGAAAAGATGCCTCCATGAAGAATCCACAGTGGAAGAAATGCTATTTTACTAGAAGAGGGTGTTAGAGCCCTATAGAGACAAGTTCAAGTGATGCAAGAGGAATTGCATCAAGGGTTTGAGCCAAGAAGAGGATATGAAAGAAAAGATAAAGCTAGCAATGAGGAACAATTCAAAGAAGAACAAGATGTAGTAGGTCCAAAGCAAGTTATTTTATTTAAGTTCATCTCCAAGATGGGGAAAATACCAAAGATTGATCTGTCTACATTTTCTAGAAATATTAACCTAGAAGAGTTGATTGATTGGATTAATGATATGGAAGAGTACTTTCAGTATGAGGAGGTGGAAGATCCTAAGAGGGTCAAATTTTCAAAGACCAAGCCAAAGGATCATGCAAATATTTGGTGGAAAGAAGTACAACTAGAAATAAATCAAAGAGGAAAAGAGAAAATAACCAGATGCGATCGTATGATGGACAAATAAAAAAATACAATTCACTCCCTTGGATTATGAGCTAGATTTGTTGAAGAGGATGTAAGGATTGAAACAATTAGGAAAATATATCAAGGAGTATAAAACATAATTCTACCATGTCTTGATCATAACATGTAATTTTGAGGCCAAAAAGGAGAAAGTTTCTTGTTACATAAATGGGTTGAAGCCATGTATTCAAGAGGATTTGAGTCTGGTAAGAATTTCTACCATTGAAGATGCATATTAGTTTAATTTGAACGTAGAAGAAAAGTTGAATAGAAGGTTTGAAAGCAAGAAAAGAGGTGAAGGTCAAGGTGGAAGGACGACCATATGGAGGTCAGAATGAATCTAAAAGGAAGGAAAAATTATATAGTAGTATCCAAAACTAAAAAGGAGATAACACATACCATCCTCATGATCAAAATAATGGAGATCAAAGAGGAAGATGAAGATCTAGATGAGGACCGAGAAGAGGAAGCTTCCATGGAAAAACTTTCAATTGTGGAGAAGAATAAAATAGAGCATATGATTGTCCCCGGAATCAAGGAAGGACAAATAGAAGAACTGTCTGAGGGTAATGCATAAGTTGTACATGTGGAAAAATATGTTAAGTCTTCACATTTTGAGGATGCAGAAAGAGGAGAGTTTCTTATTACTAGAAGAGCCTTGCTGAATGAGGAGAAAGAACCAACTCAAAGGAAGAATTTTTTTGACACTAGATGTATGTGTGAATGTAAATTTTGAAATATTATTATTGATGGAGGTAGTATTGATATACTTTTTTCAGAAGAGATGGTAAGTAAGTTGCAGTTGGATAGAAAAAGGCATTTGAATCCATACCGGATTGCTTGGCTGCAAAAGGACCATAAACATTTGGTAAATGAACAATATCTAGTAAATTTCAAGATTATAAATTACAATAAAGAGGTATTATGTGATATTATTCCTATGGATATTTGTCATATGTTGTTAGGCAGACCATGGTAGTTCGATTGGCGAGAAGGATGGATTTCATTATAAGTTGGAGCCCTTGAAAGAGGCAGAAGAAAAGGTATGCAGTAATGCAAGAATTTATCTGGTTGATGGAAGAAAGCTCCTAAAATTAAATATATGAGGCATGAGCATATTTATTTTGCATTGATCCCTATAGTTGATAAACATGATTCTAAGGAGGTACCGATAGAGGTTTTATATTTTTGAATAATTTTTAGGATATTGTTTCTAATAATGTATCTGAAGGTTTGCCTCTAGTAAGGAATATTAGTCATTAGATGGATCTAATTCCTGGAGCTAGTTTGCTAAATAAGGCAACCCATTAAATGACTCCAACTGATAATGAATAGTTAAATAGACAAGTGCAAGAGTTGTTGTGGAAGGGATTAATCAGAGAGAGTTTGAAGGGATTAATCAGAGAGAGTTTGACTCCATGTGTAGTACTTGCATTACTAGAACTAATGGAGGATGGGGAATGGTGGATGTGTACATATTCTAGAGCCATCAACAAGATCACCATCAAGTATAGATTTCCCTTACTGAGAATGGATGATATTATGGATTTTTTGAGTGGAGTTGAATACTTCACAAAGATATATTTGAAGAGTATATATCACCAGATCTAGATTAGAGAAAGATATGAATGGAAGACAACCTTCAAAAATAAGGAGGGTTTGTATGAGTGGCTAGTCATATCTTTTGGGCTAACTAATACATCAAGCACATTTATGCGGCTTATGAATGAGGTATTAAAATATTTTTTATGAAAGTTTATTATTTTTTTATTTTAAAGATATTTTTATTTTGAGTAAGACATTGGAGGAGCACCTGATGCACATTCAAAAAATTTTTGTGAATCCAAGGGAGGAGAAGTTGATTAATTGTAAAAAAAATAGTTTTGTGAAGAGGGAATTGGTGTATCTTGGATTTTTTGTCTCAACAGAGGGTCTTAAAATGGATCTTGAGTAGGTGAGAGCTACCATTGAATAGCCTACCCCAAGGAGTGTTAGAGAGGTAAGATCATTTAACGGTCTGCAGGTTTTTACATAAATTTTATTAAGAATTTCAATAGTATTTGTGTACACCTCTAACTGAAGCAATGAAAGGGGATAGAAATGATTTTAAATGGACTATAGGAGAACAAAAGAGCTTTTATATCTTGAAGAAGAAAGTCACAGAGCAACTTGTTTTGGCACTTCGAGATTTCAATAAGGTCCTTTAGGTAGACTATGATGCTATTGGTATTGATATATGAGCTATTTTGAGTCAAGAAGGTAAGAATGTAGCCTATTTTAGTGGGAAGTTGAATGATGCTAAGAAGAAATATTTTTTCTATGATTAGGATTTGTATGCTATAGTTAAGGCTTTGAGGAAATGAAGACATTATTTTTTGTCAAAAGAATTTGTTTTATATACTGGTCACCAAGCTTTGCAATATCTCAATAGATAATGAAAGTTAAGTCAAAGGCGGTTGACTTTTTGTACAGTTATTATTTTGTTTTAAAGCATAGGAGTGGAGGGTCAAACAAAGTTGCAGATGCCTTAAAAATAATGCAAATATATGTTGATAGAGATTAATATAGAGGTTACAGAGAGATGTGAAGAATTTTATGCAGAGTTTTAGAGTATCTTAGATGGTAAAAGGAATATAAGTCAGAATACTGGATTGTATCAGCCATTACTTGTACTTGAGAGGCCATGGGAGGATATTAACATGGATTTTGTTCTTATCTTGCCAAGAAAATAAATAGGTCATGATTCCATATTTGTGGTGGTGGATAGATTTTCAAAGATGGCACATTTCATTTTTGTTCATAAGACCAGTGATTTTCATGTTTCAAATTTGTTCTTCATAAAGGTGGTGAGATTACATGGTCTACCACAAAGTATAGTTTCAGACAAAGATACCAAATTTGTTGGTTATTTTTGGAGGACATTATAGTAGAAGTTGAAGAAAGATTTGAAGTTCAATTTTGCACACCATCCATAAACTGATGGAAAAATAAAGGCAGTGAATAGGAGTTTTCGTAACCTACTAAGATGATTAGTAGGAGATAATCCAAAGGGATGGGATTTAATTATACCATAGGAAGAATTTTCTTACAACAATTTTGTCAACAAGAGCACTGGTAAATAACCATTCTAGATTGTGTATGGGAGTACTCCAAGAACTACTCCTGAAATGAGAAATATAGACAAGGGGGAGAAGAGTATTGTTGAGGATGAAAATTTTGCTAAGCACCTGAATAATATGTATGAAGAGGTGAATAAATGTTACTTAACAAAGGATTTTGATGTAAAATAATTTTTTTACGTGAATATTTTAAATGTGATGGTTCAAAAATGAGGGAAACAATTGGATTTGAATGGGGAAAATGATTTCAAAGAATGATAAAATAATTAATGACTTAAATTAATTACGAAAAAAATTCAAGGGGAATCAATATAGAAGACTAATTTTAGAGATTCGACACAAGACAAAAATATATAAAAACAATAAAAATTCTACTAAAAATATGTAAATGGTAGGTGCCCATAACTCAAAGTTCTTCATGTTGATCATGTTAAACCATTAACAAGTTAGGAAAATTATGTGGATGTGTAGAATATATATATATGCATTCATGAAATACTTGTAAACTTTAAAGGTTGGAAAAACATAAATGTGTAAGATGATAAAATCCTATGAATGATAGGCCAAACAAAAATATTCCCTCATAAGTTTATGATATTTATTGAATCATATTAACATTTCCTTATATTGTTGGTCATTAATTATAGCATCATGTTGAAAATACCAATATTCTCTACCTAAATATAATTTTGGTTATCTAGATTGTAAGAAATAAAGTAATTAATTATGAAACTTTAATATAATTGGAAAAGTGAAGAAACCTATGATAATGCAAGTGATGAATCTTTTTCTTTAAATATTATCTCCTAATCTTATAAAAATAATCTAAAATAATCATGTTCTCTCTTGACTATAATTAATTCGTAAACCTCTTTATGAAATAGAAATATAATTATAGATGAAAGTGACAAATGTGTATTTTAAGTTTCATTAATCAAAGAATCATCATTCATTCATTATTCAAAGTATGTGGAATAAATCTAGGATAGTGACATTATAAGAATGTAAATCATTACTAAATTCACTAGACTCATTTATCATATTTCCAATTTCTTCATTCCTTTCTTAGTTGTTAGGAAATTTACATGATGAATCAACCGGATAAGACATAAAATATTAACATGAAGTTTTATGAAAATACAAAAATATGTCCTTAAAATGAAAAGATTCAAAATTTAGGAAACTTATTATCTTCATTTTCAACATTTCTTTATCTTCTTCTTCATATTTCCAAATCAATCATGCAATTCATTCAATATTCATCAATATAATAAAAGGTAAAGGATTCCATTTCTAAATTAGAATAATATATATTTTTTTATGGTTCACTTGTAGTTTCCTCTAAGTTACTAGTGATGATAGTGAAAGGTTATAAAATATTTGTTAGAACTAAAATTCAATGAGTTATACTTTTGGGCTAAAAGAAATGGTTCACGAATTTTCCCAAAGGGATTAAAGAACTATTATTTATTTTATCTTCCATTGAAATTTCATATTCTTAATTGGTATGTTATTTTTATGTTCCATTTAGCTAACCCAAATTCGAAGGATTAGGACATGGTTATGAAAGAGAGGAATTTTCAAACAAGTAATTCTAGGCATAAGCCTATTCTTAAACTCTTTTGTGCAACTTTAATTTTAGCTAAGGAAATTTCTCCTCTAACCAATAAAGGATAATTTGAAGCTTCTATTAGTTTAGGCCACCAATTTCCTCTTGATTAAACTCTTAAAAGTTTAGATATGATTATTTTTATCATAGGATCTTCATCTTTCTTAGGAACAATATAATAATAAATTTTATTATTCAGTTATTGTGATTGAGAAGAAAATGATGCATCCATACCTCTAATTTAATTAATCAGAGTTTACTCTTCAAAATTCAATGATGAATGAACAAAAACATTTTCTCCTCAAACATAGTTATCATTTGAAGAATCAAGACATCAAGTGGGAATTAAAATTTAATTAGTTTCAAATTGAAGTTTACTTCCATTATTTTTCTCCTCCAATTTGATTTGTATTTTTGTAAGGGGAAATTTGATGGTTCTTATTTATTCTTTGTCAATAATAAAATTGTTAATTTAATTTTGTGTAATGATTACTTCAACAAGGGATTTCACTTGAGGAAAATAACTAATGAATAAAATTTTACCTACACTCTTTTTCACATTAACTATCTCATAAAAAATGTCTTCATATGTTATAATTGCGGAACTAAATAAAGTTGTCATTATCTATAGATGTGAAAATAATAATGAGTAAAAGTCTCCAAAGAGACTAGAAGAGTGCCATTTTTTAAAAAATATTTCTTCTTTCTTAATGTTCAATCTCATGAGAATATGTGATAACTTGTTCATCTTGGGAACATTCATGTTATAATGAGTTTAACTTATCCTTTTGATAAGAAGACTTTAATTAAATATTATTTCAACTAGAGGATAAATTTCAGCCTCTTTACTACTATCTTCAACATGCAAATGGTATTTTATCAACACAACCTTCTTTAACTTTGGAATAAAAAAATATTTTTTAAAAATATTTATGATGATGAGAAAAAAAAGTATTTTTCCTCTATTTTTGTTCAATATTCTATAATCTTTGAAGAAAAGAAGGATAATCCTTTTGAGAAATAAGTTTCAAGACATCATAAAATCTTATCAATAATTCAATTTGATTGGGTGCATCAAGAACCTATTTTTTATGATATGATTAAAAAAAAAAAAATAGTCTTAATCATCACTATCTTTGATGGATTCTAATTGAGGAAAATGAAAATTATTCCTTAAAATGCCTTGATATGAATCCATTATTCCAAGTTTATTATATTAGATAGAGTCACCAACTTTCATTCTGGGAAAATTATTTTCACAATAGTTGTGGAAATAAAAGAACTAACTTCATCTTTTCCCTAGTAAAGTTTCCAAAAAATTGGTTGTAAATAGATTTGTCAATATGATTATGTCTCTAAGAATTATTGTGTTCATCTGAAGATAAATGATAATCCTTCTAATATTATGATATATTGATATGGGAAAATGATATTTCGCTATGTTTGTGAGGGTTAAATTCCTTGAAATATTAAAATTGTATTTTTTTGTGGTATTTTAACAATAACTACCAAATGAAGGAATGGAAAAAATAAATAGAATAATTGATTGAAACCCTAGTTGTAAATATATGAGTACCAATTGGGCTTTCATGAACTTCCATCAACATAAATAAGAAACATCACAAATTCATAATATACTTTAAAAAGATGAAAGGAAAAAGTAAGTATGCTACTATAAAAATGGTTTAAAATGATATACAAACTCCCACTATGAGATAAGCTATGTTAATGTGATCAAACCAAGATACTAGGATTATGAATACACATATTTGTACACATTCCCCAATTGTAAGTGCTCCAGTAGATAATCAATGATTGTAAAATATAAAACAAAGAGAATTCTAACTTAACATATGATAAATAAATAATGATAACCTAGGAATAAATCTAGAACATAAGAACTAAATACAATATTTATTATCTTTGTCATGTTGTATATAGTAAAATAGGATATTCTAGTTATCAAATCAATCTTAGAGATATTTTTTCAAGTGATTTCTAGCCTATTATATAATTTTTTGTGTTTTAAAAAGTCAATAAATAATTCTACTAAATTTGTTGTGCTTGATGGGACTCTTAAAATTTGTCAAAAAATTTCCTGGTTGGGGCATGACTGGTTACCTTTTGTGGTTGGAGGTCTAATACTTAGGGTTTAGGGTTTTATTCACCCATGGTAAAATTGATTGGTACGTTTTGAAACCCTCACGTTATATTTTAGCATTGACCTATTATTGAGGGTTACCGATCTCTTAAGTCATCCTACTGAGCCTTTCTTTCGTGCTCTTACCAACCCCTTTTCACTTGACCTATCGGTCTTCTATTTGCCACTTAGGCCTAAATTTTTGTGTCACCGAGGATTTTTTTCCGATCGGCCCCACTATTATATTTATTTTTATGTAGTTTGGTGGACCGTCTAATCACGGGTTTTGATCTGGACCGTTCCTCGCAGACCTCGCAAGTCTTCCTTTTGATGTCACTAAGGTGTTGTGAGGTGTGCAGGATGCCGCCATTTGTCAAGTACAAAAGAGTGGGGCCCTCTCCTGATGCGCTGGCAGTGACAAGAGGATGTCTTTTCAACGATGGGAATTAAATGACAAGGACTAGTTATGGCCATCCCTCATAGGCCTCATACAATCAGATTAATTTTCTCAAAGGTACCGCAAGGTTTATGAAACGGTGACACATGGCTTGGATCCTGGAACAAAAGGAGCTGGGTGGGGTCTACTGCCCGATCGTGGCTTCCTATTTTTGAGGGATGTGATTGGTTGTTGTTTTTCCCAAGCAGTGATGTGAATTTTCAATGATCATTGACTCAATCCGATTAATCTGAATTGCTAGGTATTTTTCACATCAACGGTTTGAATTCAAAGCGTTATTGTTCACCCATGTGAAGAGTTTATGCGCTCTGCAAGTTAGTTTCATTAATGGTACGAGTTTTTTTCAGTGGATTTTCTCTTGATCTCCTTGTGTGAGAGTGGTATCTGCCTGATAAATGCAATGATGGGTGGAAAAATCAGCCACTAATCACTCACATGCTCATACTACAATTTGGGCAATTAATATTCCCTACACCATTTTGCTCTATAAATGCCTACTAAATTGCTCATCAATATCATCGCATTTTTGAGTTTATTTGTTTGTAGGTGATTGATTTGATTGCTGATTTTGAGCTAAGAATTTTGAATGGATAAGTCTGTGGTGTGACAAAGTTCTAGACTGGGTGCAAGGAATTTGTGATAGAAGGAGGAACAACCTATTCTTGATGCTCCTAAAGTGGTTGCTCGAGATGTTGGCAAGTGGTCTGGGCATTGTAATTCTCCTATTGTGCTCTCTTTGGGCTCTGGTGGTGATGGGTTTGAGACTGATTCAGAATATCATTGCTACCTCATGGACATGATTGAGCTCATGGGAGTGGACGAGGAGGTCCTTGTGGTTTCCCCGATTGTTGTAATGGCACCATGTTGTGTTCTTGGGTCTAGTGCTGGTATTGACAAGAAAAAGGGAGTGGTTTTGCTTCACACTGAAGTGAGAACTAGGAGTGGTTGCCTATATCGAGGCCATGTTTTTACTAAATGATGTTGGAGGTTGGTGTTTCTATTGTCTGATGATTTTTTGGTGGTTTAGTTTTGATGTGGACGTGTGCGTGCGTGGGACGGTGTCTTTTTTTTCTCCAACTACTTACTGGGGTGTAACCGTTTTGATTCCTCGGTCTGTTTATTCTTATTTATAATGATGAGGAATTTTCAGAATATGGATTAAAATTTCATTTCATTAGAATGAAATTCATTTTGAAATGAACAATGGATCTCGATGCTTGTTTCTGTCCTATTCTATAAAGGATATTTCATGGCTCATTGTTATGGTCATATTTTTTTGTCCTGAAGCTTAAAGTATGTACAGTTAGTTTTTACTATGGTTTTTTGAAGGTATTAGTTAGGAAATCTTTCCAGGTCGGGAAAAGTATGAAACAACCATGCTTTGCTTATGTAATGATAGTTATTGAAGCAAATAAAAAATCTATCAAAATAATTTCTCTCCTAGTTATATGTTATGGATTGTGAATGAGTTTAACAATGGTTTATTCATTCAACTTAAATGGTATGTTTGAATGTGTATTTCATTTCCCTACTTTAACTTAATGATTTAATCAAATTCTTGAAAATGAGTAACAGGTTTGTGATAATATGCCCAGGATTCATTAAGGAGTATTGTTTTAAAAAAATTTGAAAGATCTCATAGTGTAAAGCATTATGGTGATAAGTTCATAATGTCTAGGTTATGTTTTATATGACTCCCACCTGATGGATGAGGCACTGGGTATTTTTTTCAAGATTCTTTTTGAACTACGGGACTGTGGCTCTAAGTATGGTGGTTCAAGATCTGAACAATTTTAAAAATCAAACCCTATCTCTTTCAAGATACAAATCTTACATTAATTTTAGTCTCCTTTCTCTAGATAGTTGTTATTGTTCTTTGGTTTGCCACAAACGGGTTAATTTATATCTAATTGCTTTGGTGGGGACTGTTTTTGTATGAGGAAGTGTTCTTATAGTCAAAAACATTTTTATGAACACACTTAGGAAAACCCTCCTTGGTTTCACAGAGCCAAAAGTGTAGGAGATGTCAGCCTTTGATTGAATCTTGTCAGTTGACCACTAGCCTTTGTGGTTCTTGAATATGGAGGTTGGCTACCTCTTAGAGAGTTTCAAATCCTAGCTATAAAAATAAAACACCAACAGTGGTTAATGAACTATAGATGTAGTTTATAAGCTTTAGATAGTATTTCATATAAATATTAATTAAAAAAATAAAACCTAGAAAACATTAATTGATATATATGCATATATGTCTACGTTGAGATACTTGAATGAATGTGTGTGTGCATATTAACAAAAAATTTAAAATAATGACTTAAATGGATATATTCGAACAAGAACTGAATCTAGAACATGTTTGACTGAATATGTCAAATTTTAATTTAACCTAGTGGATATTACGTAGATACCAAAGATTTTTATTAGGTTGTAGTTCAATTGAACTCCACACTACATCATGGTGTGAAAGAGATCTAATTAATGTGGAGTCAAGATAACTTTATATCACATTTTTTAGCATTGATGTGATATATTACTTATGTCCCAATAAAGGGACCAAAAGGGCATCATTGAACAAACAATTTGATCATGTTGTTCCATAATGGAGTATTTAATAATAAAAATATATATTAATAAGTATTAGTAATAAAGAGGGTAATTATTGTAATACTTTTATTGAGGTTTCAAGAGACTTTAAATTGTTGGGGGTTGATTCTCAAGGATAAGAAGTTGTATAAACATATATTTATCTATTTTCTTATGGAATTTATGTGGATATAGAGACATCATGTTATTTATCTTGGGCATGTACATTGGTTAAGTTATATGTGGATAAATGATGAAGTTTGTGTACCATAAAGTAGATACAAGTTTGATTGAAAAAGAATTATTTTAGCTACACTCAACTTATAGGATAATACATAAGGTAAATAGGAAAATACTACATATTGAGGAAGTGTCTCAATTTTCAATGATAAAAAAAGTTGCTTACTTTTATTACTATTTCTAAATATCTCCTTTTATAGGTCAATAGATAAGTTATTTAGAGAATCACAACATGATAATACTAAAGTGAATTATCATAGGGTTAAAGAGAATTATTTTTATTAGAAACTAGATGAGTGAACAATTTTAATTTTCTATATTTCTATAGTTTACCCTATATACTAGTAGTCGCAAGCACAAGCATGCAACAATCAATCAATAGGGGTCTACCGTAAATGGCTATCAAGCAGGAAGGAAGAAGAAAACTTTTTTTTGGAATGCAATGTGAAACATAAACAATCAATAATATTTGGAATTGTTTGATTGAGTCGAGAAAGGGAAAGTTTACTAATAAGACAATATGAAATAATGTGAGGTTAGTTCATATCTCACATGCTATAGGTGTGAAATTACGAACCATCTATACAAAAGGAGGAATCGATCTTTGTGTTTTGGAATAGAATTTAATTTTTAGTTGAAAATCAATTATGAAAATGTAAAATAAAATGACAGGCCATGTTGAATGAATCTTATTAGTTACAATGTATCCATTAATTTTAATTTTAAGCAAGTAATAATCAATGAATTCTTTTTATTAATATGTAACATTTAAAAATTTATTTAGAATAGTTATTTAAAATTTATTGTAATTAGTAATGTTAGGAATATAGTAAATTAATTCTCAAAAAATATAATTTTTTATTAAATTTATTCTTTAAAAATGACAATTGAAAAATTAAATAAAATATAAATTTGTAAATAATTTTTTTTAACAATGACAATTTCTCTAAAATTTAAGGTATGAGATAATTTTGTCTCTATTTTAGTTTTATATTTATTAGACATAGATGCACATCTATATTTGATCTTTTTGTCTAGGTTAATCAATCAATTGATTGATTATTATGTAATTATGTTAAGATACATATGCATACAAATGCATGGAAGATTTGAAGTTGTGGATTAAATAATATTTATGAAAAGTATGTAACATTAAACGATTCTTCTTTTTAAAGAGTTATTACTGATGCCTTTAATTAGGACTATATGATAAGAAAGTATTATTTAAAAAATCTAGTCAATAACTTTGAGTATGGCATATTTTTGAAGAAAGAAAGATGTTTAATATTCAATACTTTTTATAATTAGTATTTATTCCATAATTTTGGAAATAAAAGAATTAGTAAGCATGCAATTTATGGGTTACTAGTAGTAAATGAAAATGGAGACAACTAGAAAGGATTCAAAAGTAGTCAATTACAAGGAAATTGGAAATAAAAATATTAGTTCTTTATGAATTGCTTCATAGTGCTATTGAAGACTGAGTCACGCCATCTTTGATCCAAAATAAATAAATAAACCTCATGAAAAGAAGAATGTGATGACACAATACACATATTTTGCATTATTAGAATAAATGAAGAAAATATATAGCTTGTTTTGAGGTGACATCACCAAAGTCTCAAGTGCTTTTGTAGCACTTGCTATCACATGAGAAACATGGTATTGTAGACTATTTTTTTGGAGGCCAAGTGTTTATAAGGATTTTTGTACACATGTATCTATGTAAGAGTAAATATATGACATTAAAAGAAAAAGCACAAAACCCACGCTAGGTATCCTCCCTACCACTTTTGGTAGCATGGAGCCTCGTGGACTCTAGCCAAACCCCCGAGCAAGAAAAGTAGGAAACATACATGGTAAATTTCATGGAGTTCCATCATACATCACACAACAACAAATTTGGGGAGGATCTGGTGTTTTCATATTGGATGCATCATATTGTAGTGTTTTCTCTATTGTGGTAAGTTTGTAAAAAAATAGGTATTGATATTTTTGAATGCTTTTGCATGGTTTATCCTAGTTCCTGCAAATAGAAGACAAGGGTATGTTATTGGATGGGAAAGAAAAATAAAAAATAAATCATAAAAAATAATTTAAGTATATGGGTAAAATCAAGATAGAGAATCTGAAACTGAAAAAAATCAATAATATTTACAATTGCTTCACGAATATATATATTGATAATGGAGAAATTTTGTACTTACATTGATGGTATTTAACAAGTACGAACAACAGTGGATCGAGTTTTTAGAGCATTAAAGAATTTGAAATAGACAATTTACAATACAATAATTTTTTTGGATGTCTATTGTATTTGTGCAATATTATAAGGGAAATAATAGAGATCTACAATAGAAGAGGTTAGCATTATATGTTACAAATAGAAAGAGATAAAATGGAACATTTTATATACATGGTGGAATATATAGTAGAGTGTATAATAACTAAAAAGGTGCATCTAACTTCATAAATATATATATCGATATAGATTTTCTTTTGCAAGTGCTTATACTTGCATTTCATGGCTAAGATGTGTATGCAGAGATGTGTTTGTGAAGCATATTGAGATTTAACAACCAATAACCAGAAAGCAAAAAATGTACGGATGCATGAAATGAATAACAGGCCAACCATGACATTGCAAATGGTTTAGTTGAATGGAGCAACATTCACCATTTCCATGTGCTTATAGGGATAAATAATTTGATGCAAACAAGAAAATATTTATCCTCTCACAAGCACATGGAAACGGTGTGTGGTTGTCCTCTAGAATTGCATAGACCACAATCTACAATGGTTGTGAAAGGGAGAATCTTAAATATAATTTTTTGTGGGAATACAATCATGCATTTGACTTGAAAAAAGATAGTCTACTCTACCCATCGCATTTTATGCATATGTGTACAGTTATCTTTTCAACTTATTTAAAGCACTATTTATATATAGTTGTTTATGAAGATGGGAATTTTCCCTAAAGTTGTAACAAAATTTTATATTATGCAGTTCTAAATACATTTATATAAAAAATACAATTTCAATCCAAGGAAGCATATAGTAAAAATTTTCATCGAATTGACAAGCCAACTATTAAATAATCTGGAAATTCTGACATAATGAACAAATTGCTTTGTGGGACTAGGAAAAAGAATATCATAAAAAATATTGATACAATACAAGAAATATATGTAAAATTTGATTTGTCAATTAAAGATTCAAGCTACATTATTTCCCACTAAATATTAGACGCAAAATAGATAAATTGTTAAATAACTATTAGCAAAACACTTAAGAATCATTGGTAAATTCCAACTATTACATAGATTGCCTATCTTGTATCAATATGTTTCATGATATTCTCCTTTTCTAATTTTTTCCAAGGCGCTTGTAACAAGTTGTTCATTGTCATAGTTTACGTCTTGTATTGTTCATATCTTAACCTAGGAAATTTGGTACTTTTCGGCAGCCCATCCATCAATAGGATTTGCAGGAACTAGAATCCAATAATCATTGATGGGCAGCAACGAGTTTCCCATGGTTTTCTATGATGATGTGTATTTTTCTAATTACATGGGCTGGTAGTGTTGGACTTGGCTGCGTTGACGCATGGAATTAGAATGGTAAGTTATTTCTCATGTGAGAGTTAATACATCTTGGCATTGTTGTACAATGGTGCTGGAGGGAGTAAATTTAATATTCAATGTTGTAGTGTGGGAATGTATACTATTTTTGGTTGAATTACTGAATGATCCACTATGGTGTTGGTTTGATAGCAAAGTATTGGAAAAATCATCACCTACATCTATGTTTGATAGAAGGTTGGAGGGTTCTAACACTCATGTGCTCTGAAATGTGTAATAAAATATAGTGATTAAGTTTCATTACCGAAAGAGCCATTGTGTTCTTAGTTTCATAGCATAATATACTAAAAATTGTCACCTTTGGCTTGGTTCTTATTTTGTGCATGGCTACATTTTTTTCCTTTTTGGTTATTGGTTGTTATATGTGCCCATGTTTCACAAAGATATTTTTCATAGAGCTCTTAGCCATGAAATGCAAAGATAAGCACTTGCAAAATAAAATCTATACTGATATAAATGTTCATGAGGTTAGATGCACCTTTTGGGTTATTATACAATCTTCTATAGTGTGTGGAATCAAGATTTTTTGATGGGTCTCCAATTGAAAAATATGAGAAAAAAATAATATCATGAAACATATTGATAGAAGATTTGAGCTACGTTCTTTGGTAATAAATATTGAAGACAAGTAGAGAAATTGTATAAGAGGTGTTAGAATGATTAATTTATTGTTCATGTCTTTTGTTCTCTACTTATTATTCCTTGTTATATGTTTGTATCTTTGGTGTTATACCCATTTTCAAGACTTCGAAGAGATTCTGGTTGTTTATGTATTAATAAATTACAGTTAAATCTTCTTTATTTCATCAAAAAATATGGTCAGGGTTAGTGATTTTTTAACCCTTCATTTATTGTTTTTATTTATCTTTGTGCATCTTTGGTAGCTCAACCCTAGAAAGGTGGTGGAAAATACTAAGCTAGAGTATGGTAGAGGTAGAGAGAATTTTTGGTGGAGCAGTGAAATGCATTGATATCGGGAAGAACGCCAAAAGGAGAAATCACTTTGCTGGGCCATCAATCACACTCAGAGATGAAAGCTAGGGGAGTGAATGGTATTACATACCCCAATAGTCCTAGCCATAAATGATGGATACTAAGTGTTGTGTGTATTGACCTATATAGTGTTGTAGCTAACATGTTAACTATCCCACCAAGGACATATGTTCGCAAGAATGAAACTCAAATGAATTGATGGGGGCCTTCACAAGTGGTGGAGCATGTGCTTTAAATCGATGCAAAGTGAAGAACCTTACCAAGGATTGACATTTCATGAATCCTTTTGAAAAAGAGGAGTGCCTTTGGGAACGCAGACACATGTGGTGCATGGTTATCGTCAGTTTGTGTTCCAAGGTGTTGGGATAAGTCCCACAATGATTGCAACCTTCATGTTTAGTTACCATGGAGTTTGGAACCCTAAAAAAACTATCGGTGTTAAGCCAGAGGAAGGTGAGGATGATGTCAAGTCATCATGCCCCTTAAATCCTAGGTGACACATGTGCTACAATGGCTAGAAAAAAGAGTTGTGACCCCATGAGGGCAAGCTAACCTCCAAAAACTAGCCTTAATTCAGATTGTAGGCTGTAACTCACCTGCATGTAGTAGGAATTGTTAGTAATCGTCGATCAACCATACAGAAGTGAATTCATTCTCGGGCCTTGTACATACCGCCTATCACACTAAGGAAGTGTGCCATTCTCGAAGTCATTATCTTAATTGTAAGGAGGGAGATGCCCAAGGCATGACTAGTGACTAGATTAAAGTCATAACAAGGAAGCCGTACTCTAAGGTATGGTTGGATTACCTCCTTTTGAGCGATAAATAATGCTTCTTGATCTCATACATTGTTATGCTCATGAAAGAGAGTCAGTGAGATGAGGATGCATCTACAAGAGAAAAATTATTTTGTCGTTTATTAGTAGTGAAGTTCGATACTAGATAGTGATGTAAGTAAGAGTGAAGTTCATAAGTCAGCTCATTGTCCCAAGATGAGACAAGTTTATAGGCTCCTATTTCCCCAATTTCTCTACTTTTACGGCCTGAAAAGCCATGTCAAGTAGAGAATTAATTTGTGTCCTTCCGAGTTTCTCTACTATTTTCGGTGTTTGTTTTATGAAATAGAGGAATTATTTCAATAATTTCTCTATTTCCCCCTTTCCTTTTTTTAAGAGGGACAAGAGGTCAAAATCATACTTATAAAAAAATTGTTAAGTTTAACTATCTATTTTCTTTATTTTTATAAATAAAAACTTTTTTATTATTTAGTTTTTAATTAAATAAGAAAAAAAACACATAAACAAAAAGGAAAGTCTCAAAAAAGACTATTTCATTTTCAAATAAATAAGTAAAAAAGAACACAAACAAAAAAAAAAGTCTCAAAAAAGGCAAGCGAGCAAGAGGATTTCTCTTGCTTTTAGAGGGACTTTCCTACTAATGGGGAGGCCTACTAGAATAAGCTCAGTGGTAGAGTGCACCCCTAATAATTCCATCATTGTGCCTGGGCTATGAATGCTATCAGCCACATGGATAGATCAATGTGCTCATCAATGCCTAATCCAGAGATGTGGATAATCCAAGGCACATTAGCATGGCATACTCCTTCTATTCAAACCAGGGTTTGAACCTGAATTTCTTATCAAAAAGATAGATTGGGTGATTAAGGTGAGATTGAATGTAGATCAAATTTTCTATTCATTCTTGGGATCTGGGCAGTCCTGGGTAGCCAAATATTTTGGCTACTCTTTTCTGGAGAATCCATTCATATCTTATCAGTGTATGGAAGGCTATCTCTCAAGCATAGGCTGAATTTCTTCTTATTAAGTAAGCCTGAATGTGTAAAAAATCACTTAACAATGCATCTTCACAGACCAAGAACTACGAGATCACCTTTTATTCTAGGGTGACGGAGAGATAATATCATTCGAGTCTTTTCATGCTTTTTTCTTAGGATGCGAGAAATCTATAGTATAGGATTCTTATTCAATCGAGAGACTACTTCTAATTATAAGAAGAGGAGAAAAAATATTGGAAATACTTCCTTGGTCTTCCACTCGCTCAATGACTATGAACAATTCCTGAATCAATACATTAGTAAATCATTATTCATTTCCTAATGAATGATGAGAGAAGTAGGATCAAAAAGGATCTTGGAGTGTCTGAGATTGAGTTACGAGGATATTATTAACACCTTATTTTATCTTCTCATCAAATTTTTGGCTTTTTTTCTTGTCGTTGGCAAAGAAGGAAGGGGAACAAGTACACTTGGAGAGAGCAATACAAAAAAAAATTACATGTTATGTTCAAGAAGTATGAGTTGCTCCTCAATGAAGAGAGAATTGATTCTCATCTAATCATAGGTACAGTTATTTACTTCATGGGTGAGGTCTCTAGTTCAATCCCAGGATAGCCCACCCATTATGCACTATGTAGTAGGATTTGTGTTTGCTTCATTTTCCCATCTATGGGAATATAGCTCAGTTGGTAGAGCTCTGCTCTTACAATTTGGTCGTTATGATTATGGGTTGTATGTATGATTTTCTAGGTGATAATGATAGTACTTTTTTCCTGAACTAGTGGCTCAATTTTTATCAATAATGGGGGAAAGGATCATAACATGCCATTTTAAAACTCTATTGAGACAAAGATAGACTATCAAAAATGTAGAGAAGGAAGGGTGGGTAGTTCGTTAGATCTAGTATGGAGCATACATTGCCCATAGTTATAGTTGGTGGCTCTCCTAGGGATCTAATATCCGGGGAAGAGGATCAATTCGGCCCTTGCAAACAACTTGATGTATATCTACCTTCAACCCTTTTTAACCCGAAACCTGGGGCAGAAGAAAAAGTCATTCCATGGACCAACCCCATCATCTCCACCCCATAGAAAGTATGAGATCACTCCAAAGATCCTTTCAACATCCATGGGGTCATAGACTGACCACATACCCTGATTTGAGAAGTGGAATCAATTAATAGTCCCTTCTGATTGGGTAGGAAGGGTAGGAGAAGAGCACTCGACCAAAGAGTCTGGTGGAAAAAAGAAGAGATTTTTGTTCTTGGTTCTTCCAGAGTTTGAATTCTTCAGAACTTCAAGAATTCCTAGGGTCAATAACTTTTTCTTTTGGGAGGAGTTTCTCTTTGGATAGCACAGTACAATGAAAATTGTGAGCTATGTTTGGGGGGAAGGCTGTTGTTGATTGTTGGAATTCTATGGTGGACTTAATCAAGAAGGTTCAATAGACAATGGTTGACCGTGTGGTGCATTTCAGTGATTCGAGTCCACTTATCTCCATCTTGTGACAATTCTATGTGTCAGATCAGTCAGAATCAATAATTTTATCTATGATTTATCGTTTATGGATGTGGATAAGATGTTGTCATGTCTTGTTTTCATTTCTTTAGTATGGTAGCTCCTTAAGATGGCCTTGAGTGGAAAATTTCGAAAAACTAAAGGGTCTATGGTGGATTCCTAGGCACCCAGAGACGAAAAAGGGTGTGGTAAGAAATGAAATACTCTATGGAGTGGAAATTGAGCATAGATCTAGGGATTCCCAAATAGGTTAACCTTTTTAACTATCTATTGAATCCATAGGTAGACAAGGGACAACTTGGAAAATCGAAACATCTTAGTAGCCAGAGGAAGAGAAAGAAAAATTTATTCTTGTAGTAGCAATGAGAAAAATGGGATCACCCTAAACTGTTAAAAGGGGGTTGTGGGAGAGAAATCTAAGTGTCATGATGCTAAGCGAAGTAGTGGGTGGAATACCACACCCTAGATGGTGAGATTACAGTACCCAAAAGCATCGTAACATCTTATGCTCTAACTCGAATAGCATGGGGCACTGGGAATCCCTTGTGAATCAGAAAGGACCACCTTGCAAGGCTAAATAATCCTTGTTGATTGGTAGAAAAATAGTACCGTGAGGGAAAGGGTAAAAGAACATCCAATGGGGACTGAAATATAATATGAAACCATGATACTCTCAAGAAGTGGGAGGGTATATGACCACCTACCTATTTCTCATCTCAAGAAATGGGAGGAGATTTGATCGCATGCCTATTGAAGAATCAGTCGGTGACTTATAGGTAGTGGCTTGGTTAAGGGGTCCCATTGAAATTGTACCAAGAGTGAGCCTTGATAGAGAAATTGAATTGTCACTACTTATTGACCCAAACTTGGGAGATATATCCATGAACAGGATGAAGCTTAGGTGAAGCTAAGTAGACGTCTGAACCGAAAGAGGTTGGAAAATCAACAGATGAGTTGTGGTTAGGGGTGAAATTTCACTTGAAACTAGAGCTAGTTGGTTCTCACCAAAACACATTGAGGTACAATGGTTGACTGGATCTTCTAGGGGTAAATCATTGTTTCAGTGCAGGCTACGTGAGTGATACCTAATGGAAACAAACTCTGAATACAAGAGATAAATAAGGGTCAACCATTGAGATGATGGGGGATAAGCTTCATCGTCGAGAGTGAAACAACCCAAATCACCAACTAAGGCCCCTAAATGATCATTGAGTGATGAAGAAGGTAGGAGTGAAAATATAGCTAGGAGGTTCACCTAGAAGTAGTGATCCTTGAAACATTGCATAATAGCATATTGCTCGAGCACTCTTGCACCAAAAGATCGGGAGTAAGCAATCTATAGAGGTTGTTGGATGTAATAAATGATACATCGATAGGGGAGCATTCCACCTCAAAGGGAAGTGTCTACATGAGAAGATGTGGATGAAGTGGAAGCGAGAATGTCAGCTTGAGTAATGCAAACATTGGTGAGAATCCAATGCCCCAAAAACCTAAGGATTCCTTTGCAAGGTTCATCCATAGAGGGTGAGTTAGGGCCTAAGATCAAGTCGAAAGGTTTAGTTGATGGACAACACGTTAATATTCTTGTCCTACCCTTTGTTGGTCCCAAGGGATGGAGTAGGCTAAGTTAGCCCTTAATATGGTTCTGAGGTTCAAGGTTAGAAGGTGACCCCAAAAAAGTGGGGTCAGAAGGGGGTAGAGAAAATGCCTCGAGCCAATGTTTGAGTATTAATGAATTCCAACATGGAAACATGTTGGGTAACCCACATCATACTCCTAGAAATAGCTCAAATGACCTTCAACAAACGAGTACCTATACCTAAAACCAACATAGGTAGGTAGGTAGAGAGTACCTGGGGGCACGAGATAACTCTCTCTAAGGAAATTTTCAAAATAGCTCTATAAATTTGAGAGAGGGGGTGCCTCCTTGTAGATAAGGAGGTCGCAACGACTAGGCCTGGGCAACTATTTACCAAAAACATAGGTCTCTGTAAAGTTGTAAGATGATGTATGGGGGTTGACACCTACCTAGTGCCAAAAGGTTAAGGAAGTTGGTGACTTGATGACAGTGAAACCAATGACTGAATCCTCGATGAACGACAATTGTAATGATAACGGTTCTAAGGTAGTGAAATTCCTTGTCGAGTAAGTTTTGACCTACACGAAATGCATAAAAATCCGTGCATTATCTCAGAGAGAGACTTGATGAAATAGACATGTCTGCAAAGATATAGACTACCTACAGTTGGATAGAAACATCCTATGAATCTTTACTATTACCTGGGATTAACTTTGGTCTCTTGTTGTGTAGCTTAGGTGGAAGGAAAAGAAGGCCCTCTTTTGGGGGGGCATGAGCCATCAGTGAGATACCACTCTAGAAGAGCTAGAAGTCTAACCTTGTGACTAAACCTATTATCCAAGGGAAAGTCTTAGTTAGATATTTTCTATGGTGTGTACGCCTCCCAAAAGGTAATAGAGGTGTGAAAATTTGTCCTCAAGTGCAAAGGAAGAAGGGAGCTTGACTACAAGACCGAACCATCAAGTAGGGACAAAATTCCACCTTAGTGATATGATAGTGCTAAGTGGAAGCATCGTCACTCAATAGATAAAAATTACTCTAGGGATAATAGACTAATATTTCCCAAGAGTTCACATCTACGGGAAGGTTTGGCACCTCAATGTCAGCTCTTCACCACTTGGGGTAGTACTATGTTCCAAGGGTTGGGTTTTTCACCCATTAAAGTATTACGTGAGCTGGATTGAGAATGCTGCGAGATAGTTTGGTCCATATTCAATGTGGATGTTAGACCAATGAGAGGAGTTTTCCTTAGCATGAGAGGATTGGGAAGGACGCACCTTTGGTGTACTAGTTATCATGTCCTCTGTAAATTTTGTGTATCCAAGTGTAAAGTGGATAATTTTTGAATGCCTATAACTAAGAAGCTCGACTCAAGAGGAGTGCTCTCAAAAGGTTTTTTGCGAGACGAGTCATTTATTAGACGATAGGTGTCAATTGGAAGTGTAGTGATGCATGCAGTTGAGGAATCCTAAAAGACCAAAATATTTGAACCTTGTTACTACATGACCCAATTGATCTAATTAGGTCCTACAGATGTGATAAAGAATTAAAAAAAGAATTAAAAAAATTTGATTCTTTCTGACTCCTAATCTAATATGAAAAATGATTCTTTTTCTTTCTAATAAAGAAGCTGAGAGAATCCAAGAAGTTTTTATTGCATAGCTCCATTCGTATCATTTTGAGTTTATCTATTTTTTGGGCCGGTAAAGCCCGACCAAGTAGAGAAGAGAACTCAAAAAGTACTAACTAATTATTGCCTTCTTCGTTTATGGTTTGAAATTCTAGTGTCTCAGGTGTAGGGGAACCACAACAATCTAACACAAACTTGGTGGTTAAACTTTACTGCAGTGACAATACTATAGGGGAAGCCATGTGGAAAAATAGCTCGATGCCAGAATAATAATAAAAAAAAGCTTACTTATTTTTCAAAATAAACCCAACCTTGACATTCTTATTTCCATTCCACACTACGAAATGAAATATTTGTGATCTCATTGAGACAAGGCCTATATCTCAAAGGATTAGAGCATGTATCTAAGAATCATGATATCAGGGGTTCAAATCTCTCCTCACCCATAACAGTCCACTATAGAGAGACTATGAGTATCTCTAGAAGTTCTATAAAATATATAATAAAATGAATATGACTAGTCTCAAACTAGTAAGAGCACTGCGAATACCAATAGCTCAATTTGTGTTGAAGCTTTGGAACTTTACTAAAAAAAGGTCAATAAGGGTTTGTACATGGTGTATACTACTATTTTGAATATGTTAAATATTCTATTATTCAGAATAGTTATTTGTGGTGGTGATTGACCACTGCCTCCCCTTGTCTTGAAGGCTTTCCAAAGAAACAAACAAATGAGGGATTCTATCATAACCTATTATTCTTATAATATACCCTAGAATAGGCATAAAAAGGAGGTCTTTGAAATAAACCTTTCCATTGAATTTTTCAATCGTTGATGCACTTGTCATAGGTTGTTTCAAAGAAATGGCATAAATAGAGACTTCATACCTTCATTATTCCTCAGTAGCTCAATGGTAGAGTGGTCAGTTGTTAATCGATTGGTCATAGGTTCAAATCCTATTCGAGGAGATTATTTTTCTTCAAGCACTTATTTTTTATGAACAAGTAGAAAATTATCAAAATTATGAATAAGATATTGTCGATAACGGAGATTAGACCAGAAAAAGAGTAAGAAAACTATCCAATTTCTAGAGTTGAATTAGATTAAACCTCTATTTTATCTAACATATATATATATATATATATTAAACTATTGATCTTAATCTCATTGATCATTTTATCCTGAGAATGTTACCAACATCCCCATGTATATTGAGAATAATTTGAAACCCAGGGCTATTTCACTCATTTATTTCAAATTATGAGTGAGCCAAGGTAATTTATTCGATATGCTCAGGGATTTTTTTTGTTAAATGAAGTATTGGAAAGTGGTAAATTATGAATATGGATCTCATATCAGCGATTGTACCTTCATCGGATTAATCACTCACCTATTTGTCTTTCCTTTTCCAGCAAGCACTTCAATAATTCTTTTCATCATCTTTCATTTTTCTATCTCTATATATATATGTTCCATGTAAACGAGTTGATGAAATCGGTGAATAATATTAATTAACAATATTTTTTTATCTTAAAGAATAAATCAAGGAATGATATTTCAAAAGGATTACGTGATATACATTAATGTTGATAAAGAGCACAATTTATATACATTCTAATTTTCTATGGATAGAATGAAAATATAAATTATCAAAATGAATAGTAATATATTAATATGGATATTAATATACAAAATAAAGATAAAAATATATAGGAAGATATGCATCCCCCTCCTAAGCATCTCATTCCCTCCCCTACAAAAAAAACCTAAAAACCTACACCATTTGGGATTCCATCAATTGCTCATTGATCAAATGAATGACTTGTTTTAGCTGATCCTCATATACATTTAATCAAGATTATTCCATAATAAATTTCTATATAAGCTTGATAATAATACCAATTATATAGAAGGGTAAGTGCACCAATCTGTTACACAATTTAGGTGAAAAATTGAAAAAACGATAAAAAAAACCCCGAAATAAGGCCTTTGGCGCATGCCAAATGTCTAAAAAGACATTTGGCACATGCCAAATGTCTATCTAGACATAAAATGCAAAATTTGAGTTTGGAGCCCTCATTTTGTCTTCAACCCGTGGCTTAAGAAGGAAGATTTCAGGTCTGCAACTCACACTCCCTAAATCTCCTCCGTTCTTTGCATCCTTAGCTTTCCATTTTCCACGAGAATGCCGCCAACATGTTAGAGAGGTCGAATATTGCAAAGAGGTGTGTATTTTTATTCTAATTATTTTGAGTTTTATTTGGAATGCAACTTTAAATAGATTTTATAATAAAACTTTGTTCTAATTCTCAAGGAATGAATCTCCACCTTAAAACATTGAGAATTCACAATAACCCCCTCATCAAGAGCCTCCTATACAAGAACAACCCGAAACCCCTCCATCAATTCATAGGCATCCTCAAGGAACACAAGAAAATATTCAAAATCAAATTGAAAACAATAAAAGAGACATTCAACAATTAATTGCAAGATTAACCGAGCACGCCGAAACCCACTCTTATAGTAGAGGGATTGCTGAATCATTGAAGTCAATTTTAACTCATGTAGGAGAAATGAGCGAGAAAATGAATTTTGGTCAACTAAGGGAGATGAGATGAGGCAATTTTATGCTAATGGTTTGTCATTTGCCGATGTCAAAAAACTAAAAAATAGCAAAGCCAAGTTGTGTGCCCTATTTAAAGACCCAAAAACCAATGAACCTTTGTCCCATGCATGTAGGAGGTTCCCCATCCATTGGTGCCACCATGATTTAATTAGAAACAAATTTTGGGGGTGGTGGTGGATGGTATTTGACCAACCTCCATGCAATAACCATCAAGTGCCACAATACTTTTTGAGTAAAATCTATTGCGAGTTTGTCCTCAATAAAATGCCAAACTATTTTGACATCTTAGACTTTCAGGGTAGAGGTGGGGGCTCCACACACAATAGACCTGTTGCACGACGTAATCCACTGTTGGCACCGAGAGCCTTGGGTAGACCCATGGTGGAGCATGTTGTTGTTCCTTCCATTGTTAAGGATAGTGTAGAGGTGGACACAATGAAGTCGATTGGTTCACTCACCCAGACCATTTTACACTGTATGAGTCCTCTAGTAGAGCCTGGTGTGGAAGAGACATGTAGGCCTCCAGCTCCACCCAACCATTGTGGCGCTTGTGGTGCTATTTGCACGTATGATTATCAGGGTGCTCATGATGTAGCTACACAGCCTAAGTCAGTTGCAGAGGCGATGAATTTCACAGATGATATTCTGAATGATACATTCAGCATTGACACTCAGGTAAAATTTAGCAAGTTATTTTAATGTTGTTTATTAAAATATATTTTGAAATTTAAGAATAACTAAATTAGTAGAATTTTTATATGATGAAATTCCAAGGTCGCATTGTTCATGAGGGATTCTCTATTCCTACAGACCCTTATACATTCTCGACAATGAGTCCACATGTATGCAACTAGTATTAAAGATATTATTATTGCATTTGAATAGTTGAATGTCATATTTAAATGTTTGTCTCGTAAAATGCTTCAGATTTCAAATAGTTTCTTGGTGTACCTTCTTCCTCCACACCTCGTGATTCATATCCTCAAACAACATACACTCAGGTAGCCTTTATTCATTAATAGGGATGTAAATCTATGTTAACTAGTTTTCATAATTTTGCGTATATACAAATATAAAAAATTGATGAGAAACACAAACATTGCATTCAAGTATTCCTTGATCGTGTCACATTATTTTCTCCTATATCAACATGATACCTGAGATATTGTTTCATTTCAAGCTATTGACAAGAGATAGCCCTGGTGAAGTTGGTGGCATGATGGACCATGGAGTTTCTATAGCAATAGCTAGTTTCGATCCATTGAGAGAGGTATGGAATAGATTAGTCGATTTGACATTATATTTTCTCTTTTATGGTCTATTATAGAAATTTTTCAAGATAATTTTATGTAGTTTAATTTCTATCTTCATGGTTGCTACAAGTGGTTGTCACTCCATATCATGGACATGGTGATGCTTTACATGTGTATGATGACTATATGTATGTGGTAAGTGATTATATTATGTTATATGCCATTCCATAATTCAATTTCTATGTTTTAACATCTTCACTTTTAATTGTATCAGTTGAAGGTCCAGAGTGATGAGAAGAGGAGTAGTGGGCATGTTTGAAAGACAAGACAAGCAACAGTCACTCCATCCAGCCGAATTTCAAAGGTAGCATGGGATCTATTTCCTTCCCCTAGAGGGAAATGACTATGTATTAGAGTTGTTTGTTGTATGCCTATGTGGCATTTTGGAACATATGTTTTGTACTATATATATATACATGATATTTTATGTCCAAATGGCTCATTTTTAGTAAGCCTATATGGTTTTTTTGGATATATTTATATACTTTTATCAATATATATCATTGTATAGCCTTTCGAATTTTTGATTAAAGAAACTCTTATTTTGCTACTGCCATTCTTGAATGTTGTAGGCATGGATTTTGTTTACATCTAATGCTTAATTAATTAATGTTGAATGCTCAATAAGCCCCATCTAAAGCATATTGTATAAATAAGCTCCATTCATGGTGGTTTGTATCCTTTGGAATTCTTCAATTACGTGTGCCTCATTGATGCAGAGACAAGGAGGCTCAAACCCAATCATTCTGACAACCTGCCTTCAAGGGGCTCCTAACAAGATCAATACAGCCTATTTTGAGCAATCTACACAACCTCAAAGCCCCATCAGACCAAACTCTTCATTCAACACCTTACCCAAAAATCCACCCTTGTAGCACTCTGATGCAGAGCCAAGGTGGAGAAGACTCACAACAATGGAAATTTTAATTCTCTATCAAGAACTCTTCTTCATAATGATTCAGCGTAATAGGTATCAACCCACCCTCAAGGGTCTCAACTCCTCAACCTTGCAAATGAACAACAAGACTCCACCAAGGCCCTGCAAAGACCATCAACATTTATACAATGAAAATTGAATTAATTCTCGACAATCCCTAAGTCAGATTCATCAAGGTTTCCAAAACTCACATTTATGACTGGTTATTCTTGTAGTACTCAAAATTCAATTTTAGCCAGATTTCTCCCAACCTTTCAAAAACACTAGACAATTACAAGATGGATTGAGATACCCTTTTCAGGGCTACACAACATACCAAATAATTAGTGGTCTCTCTTTTGGACCGACATAGACTTTCAACACACCTACTTCAATTTTGGCTTCACAATTAGCCCTTTTTTTCAAAAGGGACCACCCTTCCAACTTTTGGTATCTATCCAAATGCCCTGGAAAGTCTTAGTTCATGGTGCCAAATCTCAAATTTTGTCATTAGTTTGTGTCTACAGAGCCTCTAACTCACAAAACCCAAGAAACCCTCCTAAACCTTCACAAAATAAAGGGTTTTAAAGAAACATACAACTCCAAACCTCTCTCAACACTTCCAAAGCCCCAAACACCTCAAAATACTTCTGAACAGACTCAATCAATCCACTGAGATATAGTAGCAAACAACATGTGGATTTATTGTTACATCAAAAATTTCCCCTCAAACCATTGATTCAACAACACTGGGACAGTCACTATTTGTGTTGGTTCTGTCTACAAACAAAGAGTTAAGACACCAAATAAAAAATAAATGAATTAGAAAACATTTAGATGCATCCTCTGAAATTATTAGACCATGAAGAACCTGTATGTGCCTATACAACACTCAAAAAGATCAGTAAAATAGTATTTTTGTAGAAAATTGCTCAAAATTGTGGTGTTTATTGTGTAAAATTGTTACAAAACTTCTTCCACTCTCTCATTTGAGCCTTGGTAAGGCTTTTTAAAGCATTTCCCAACAACCATATTATCCCCAATTCCCATAACCAACCTTGGGATTAGTTGGTCCCTTAATTACATTTGTTTGTGTTAAAGTTGCTTTGTCAGCATTTTACAACTTATATGATTTCTAATTGACTTCTAAGACACAAAACACCCTTTATTTGCATTATGCTTGATATCTCAAAACTTATTAGACAAAATAAACCTAAAGACACTAAAATTTCCCTATTGATGTATTCAAATAAAAAAAATTGATGATGTGGTGTAGGTGCTCCTGCACCAAACTCAAAACCCGATCCAAGCCTAATTTCTCCCAACCTTTCCAAAACACCTGACCATTTAAAGGTTGATTAAGATACCATTTTTAGGGTTACACAACATATGCCAAAACCAATAGTAACTCTTTTGGACTAATATGAACTTTAAATACACCTCCCTTGCTCTAGGCTTCAAAATTAGGCCTAATTTTCAAAGGAACCCCCTCACAAACTCACCTCCAAACCAAGGAAACTTGAAACAATCTTAGGGATGCTCACAAAACTTAGGATTCTCCCATATTAAGATCCCCAAGAACTTGTTCTATTCCTCCACTCACAAACCGTCCTAAACCTTCACAAAAACAAGGGTTTTAAAGAAACTCATAACTCCAAACCTCCCCCAATCCTTCCAAAGGTCTAAACACCCTATAATACCTCTACCCTAACTTAAAAGACACTCACAATCCCATTCCTTTCAGTATTTCTTAGATTTAGTACTTGAGTTCCTTACTTTCATGGTGGAAACACCCCCGAACAACATTAGAACTTCACACCCCACTGAGTTTATTCATTCTCTCGGCCTTCAAAGTATTCATACACCAAAATAGACATGGTACAGGCCAATCCACTGAGCAACAGGGTCAGAACAGTAGGTGGATTGGCTAATGTGTCATGGTGTTGCCCTCCAAACCCCTAACATAGAAAATAGAGTAGTAAGCAAGTTTGTTGATCCCACACACACCAACGGTGGATTTAAACCTTCAGAATAGATGTAAAGAGAGTAAACACATATGCAATCAAGTATCCAAAGCCTCAAGTCATGATAGACTTGTATGGGCCTGTGCAAGGCAAAGAAAATTTAGGAAAACAAAAAAAACTAGTGATCAGCATTTTCAAATATATTTTCTTATTAGAAACTAAACAAAATCAACCCTCAATTCGAGGTATTACAGCAATATATCTTGATACCACCTTCCAACTACCCCTTGAGCTGATCAACCACCATAACCACCCTTTGTTAGACTTCTAAGATGGCAATTTGCCAATTTTTCTCTTAATTACCTTTCATTCACAACTTGATTTTGCAAATACCACCTAACTGACCTGTTAAGCCTTTTAAATACAATTTCAAGGTATTTACATAGCATATAGAAATATAGAGAGCAAATACAATAAATATTTTATCTAATGAATTGTAAAAAATGGATTTTTGTAGTTTATATTCATGTCATTGATTACATTGCATTGCACATCTTTCAAAGTCAAAGCATTACTTCACTTTGCATACCTAATAAGTAGATGCTGATAGATGCCGAAAATTTAATTACAATATAGTTTGAAAAAAGTCAACCTAAGTAGTTATGCAATTTCTTCACATTGCATAACTAATAACTAGGAGCAGCTGCCAATTGCATTTTCTTATCATGGCATTCTATGAGACCAAATTTCTTTGAGATATTTTCTCAAATAGTTCCCTGCCTTGTCTATGTTACCACATTTTTCATACATGTCTACCAAAGCATCTTCTCAAATAGTTCACTGCCTTGTTGCTATGGCTAAAAGCCTAAAACAAGTGATTTTGAACAAGCTATGGATGCTTCAAAAAATATATAAAAATCATAATAGTAAGCAATAGCATAGAGAAGGCAGTGAACTTTTTGAAAAAATGCATCAAAAAAATTGCTTTGAAATGATAAATTTAGTTTTGCTTTCACTCTTCTTTAGCATTGTATATCTGCTCCTTTTTATAACAAGAGATAAAAAAATGTAAAAACTTGTATAACAAGAGATAAAAACTATCTTTTTTGAAATCGAAAGGCATTTCCATAGCATAAAGATATAGAGAGCAAATAAAATAAAGAGTTTAACTAATGAAATGTAGAAAATAGATTTTTGTAGTTTTTATTCATGCATTGCACATCTTTCAAACTCAAAGTATCACTTCACATTGCATAATGAATAACTAGATGCTGATAGATGAAAAAATTTCAATTACAATATAGCTTTTTACAAAGTCAACCTAAGCAATTATACAATTACTTCACATTGCATAACTAATAACTAGGAGCAGCTGCCAATTGCTTTAGCTTTTCATGGCATTCCATGAGACCACATTTCTTTGAGGCATTTTTACAAATAGTTCATTCCCTTGTCTATGGTACGACATTTTTCATATATGTCTACCAAATAATTTTATGAAATAGTTCATTTCCTTCTTGCTATGGCTAAAAGCCTAAAACAGATGCTTTCGAACAAGCTATGGATGCTTGGAAAAAATATATGAAAGCATAATAGTAAGCAATAGCATAGACAAGCCATTGAACTTTTTGAAAACATGTTTCAAAAAAAAGTGGTCTAATGGTGATGGAATGCCATGACAAGCCATAGACAAGGCAGTGAATTGTTTGATAATATGCCTCAACTACTTGAATTTGAAAACTTTTTCGTTGAGTGAAAATTCACCACCATAGGAAAAGCCTCTGAGATAGCAAAAACCAAGCAAGGTTATTGTAAAGGGGCCCAACGTGATCCCATAGGATCAGATAAGAAGTTTCTAAGCATCATGATGTCCGAGTAATAGCATGTTGAAGTTTTCAGCCATTTTGCACTTTGGACCCTTAATGGATCAATCCGGTTGAACATAGCTCAGAGCGATTCTGCATGTTTAGGTGTGAAAGAGGACCATGCCTAGCATAAACATACCTATTTGAATGCATTGGAATAGTCTGTTTGGTCACATGAGCTGCAGAACGAAAGTTGCACCACTTTGCAACTTTCAACTACTTGCATTTGACAACTTTTTCCCCGAGTGAAAATTCACCAGCATAGGAAAATGCCTTCGAGATAGAAAAAATCGACAAATTTTATTGTAGATGGGCCCAACATGATCTTGAAGGATCAGACGATAAGTTTCTAAGCATGACAGTGTCCGAGTAATAGCATGCTGAATTTTGCAGCCATTTTGCACTTTGGACCTTAAGGGATCGATCCGGTTGAACGTAGCTCAGAGCGATTCGGCATGTTCAGGTGCGAAAAGGGACCATGCCTAGTGTAAAATTCCCCACCCGGACACATTGGACTAGTTTTTTTGGTCACATGAGCTACAGAACAAAAGTTGCACCACTTTGTAACTTTCAACTACTTGCATTTGACAACTTTTTCCTCAAGTGAAAATTCACCACCATAGGAAAAAGCCTCCGAGATAGTGAAAACCGAGAAAGGTTATTGTAGAGGAGCCCAACATGATCCCGTAGGATAAGACGAGAAGTTTCTAAGCATCACGGTGTCTAAGTAATAGCATGCTAAAGTTCACAGCCATTTTGCACTTTGCACCCTTAAGGGATCGATCTGGTTGAATGTAGCTCAGAGCGATTTTGTGTGTTTGGGTGCAAAAGAGGACTATGCCTAGCGTAAAAATACCAACCCAGATGCATTGGAATAGTCTGTTTGGTCACACGACCTGCAGAATGAAAGTTGCACCACTTTGCAACTTTTAGCTACTTGCATTTGACAACTTTTTCCCCGAGTGAAAATTCGCCAGCACAGGAGAATGCCTCTGAGATAGTGAAAACCAAGAGAGGTTATTGTAGATGGGCCCCACTTGATGTTTTTTTATCAGATGAGAAGTTTCCAAGCATCACAGTATCTAAGTAATACCATGCTGAATTTCAGCATACATTTTGCACTTTGGACCCTTAAGGGATCGATCCGGTTGAATGTAGCTCGGAGCGATTTTGCGTGTTTGGGTGCAAAAGAGGATCATGCCTAGCATAAATGTACCCACCTAGATGCATTGGAATAGTCTGTTTGGTCACACGAGCTGCAGAATGAAAGTTGCACCACTTTGCAAGTTTTAACTACTTGCATTAGACAACTTTTTCCCCGAGTGAAAATTTGCCAACACAGGAAAATGCCTTCGAGCTAGCGAAAATCGAGAGAGGTTATTGTAGATGGGCCCAACATGATATTTATTGTAGATGGGCCCAACATGATCTTTTTTGTAGATGGGCCCAACATTATCTTGTTGGATACGACCAGAAGTTTCTAAGCATCATGGTGTTTGAGTAATAGCATGCTGAATTTCATAGCCATTTTGCACTTTGGACCCTTAAGGGATCTATCTGGTTGAATGTAGCTCAGAGCGATTCTACGTGTTTAGGTATGAAGATAGTCATCATTTTATAAAAGGAATATATATTTAAAAAAAATTTATTCATTAAGACAAGTATCATGAATGCATGAACACAAGGGAACTATGAAGGGTCACTATACATGGCAATGTGCAAATGAAAAGGACAGATTAGAAATGAGTAGTGATCCATTGTTAAGTACAGTGAGTGTATGATTATAAAGTTCTTGACAATAAAATTCACTCACCACAGTCAATGTCCTATGACTATCAAGTCTATGTTAGTCAGTGTCTCAAGACTCCAAGAGCTATGGTTGTGTATGCAGCAATAGGTCATTATGAATGTGGAGTCTTCAATTAACTCTTTAAATGTAAACCATGAAGCATTACAACTAATTTTAAATGTAATATACACATTTAATTGAGGCATATATTAAGGAATATACACATTTGCATGTATTAGTTTCTCATGATTTTAATATATCAAAAAATAAAGTAAGTCAATGACAAATATTACAATAGTGATGGAAGAACATCTTGAAAATCTTCCCATTTGTCAATACTTGTAGCAATACATGTAGGGAGACAATCCTCCCATTTCTAACACAAATCATGAAATATATTATACTTGAGAAAATGATAAAAGGAGTTGCTGCCCAATTTCATTTTTCCATTCCACCTCAGCTGGCCCAACTATTTGCATTCCAAAATGGTTCAAAACATGTACATCCCCTGCTCCCTACGAAACACATGGGTAGTAGCCTCTCTATGGTTGTGTAGTATGATAGGAATTTGGTACACAAAAAACCAGAAAAATCCTCTCAATCTTAGACATAGACTCACATAAAAATCATTAAAAGAGCAATAAATAAATAATGTCAGTCATACAGCTGACGAGACCTACTATCACCTTCATGTATGCTAGATAAGGAGGTTGATTGAAGGTCCTACAATGGTGATGTGCCCCTTTGCTACTTTATCATCTCTCAATGACCCTACATATAAATTTCAAATATATCACTAAGAGGCTTAGCATAAAACGTGTAGCATATAAGAATCTGATCAATCTAGGAGATGGAAAAGAAAGAGAAGATTGACAACTAGAAAAAGCACTAGTAATCGATGTTTCTCATACCACTGAACACTTGTACCAGCAACCAATGTTGTTCTTTTCTTATATACTTTGAAAAACTTCAGTAATACCTATAGTCACAATCAGAAAATGATCAATGACAGTCATAAATGCATATGACATCAAACAGTAATCGTGAAAAAGCCTTATTGCAAGGTGTTGGTCCAAAAGAGTGATCAATAACATGGCTTTACAAATTCAATGTGCATACTTACAAATCAATCCAGGGAACCATCTAGGTTTTCTTTAGTCTTTATTGTGTCGAGTATTGCCTCGTGGTCAAACTCATGCACTTTCAACAAGTTCTTGTTCACAGGTCTACCCTTATACTTGATCAAATGAATGTTCATGGCGACAACAAGGTTCAAATAGTGAAGAATTTTTAGATGCATGTCAAAGTCCTCAAAAAACCAAACTGCAACATTCTTAACTTGATACCTTCAAAGCCATGTTCCAGTAACAACCACCGAACTTGTAGGATATTCTATGTTTTCTCCGTCTATAACTAAGGACTCCAATTTGTTTTTGGCCTCGATACAACGGAATAGGTAATAATTTGTACCCTCTTCATTGTCTTCATCTGCAATGATCGCATAAACATGCCCTGCATTTAAATGTTCATCTTGTTAGGTTTGGTTATTGAGCAACATAATAAAACTTGTAAGTAAGATATATTACCTAGTTCTAGTAGGTCTGATACATGATCAAATTCAATGGATGATTGCATCTTCGTGATTTGTAGAGCCATCGGGAGCTGATAAGTGTCAATAGGTGTTAGACTTCTTACAGACAATTCGTCAACCCACTCTATTTACTCGCAATCATTCCATGATTGAAGTGTACATGCATAAAAAAAGAATACCATCTTCCTTGTATGGATAGTCCATGTACCTGCATTGGAGCTTCTAAAAGAGTGTAGCTCACTCGATCCTATTAGTGTACAACAATCCTCATATTTTGCAATGTTAGTATCATCTACTAAATGAAAAAAATCTATGAACTAAAGAATTACCCTCACTACCTGGACCCATTGAACCATTGCACCACTGGACAATTGATCTTGCATTTGTCAACTTTACACTGTTTGTGTACTTTAACTCTTCTCATGCTAGGGCTCTTTTGATACATGCACCTACTCCATCATGCTCCCCCTTTCCATGTTCGGGGTCTGAGAAGTTCCACATATGCTGAACACCACTAATCCTATGCATCCTGCTCAACCAGTAAAACATTCTAGCGTTCTTGAATTCTGATGTACAATTATCTGACCATATGATATGCTGACTAAATGATATGCCCCTGCTAGCCAGATTGGTATAGAACAAATGAAAGCAACCCTGAACAAAGTATGTAGAATGTGCAAGATCATCACTGATGTAAAAGTGATACTCCCTCAATACTTTCCTATTTTCCTCTATACTATCATTTGCATGAATGAATGCTATATGCACAAATATAGAAACCTGCACGGAGTTGTAGTATTGTGATTTCAGCTCGTTCTCTGGTTGTAGTGTGCAGTTCTCAGCAAAGTCAACAACTTAAATGATATGATGAAGTGGAAATGTGTCCTTGCATAACTTGAACTATGATTCCAACCATTGTGCTTTGTGTGTATGCGTTGCATAATCATAAACCACCTGATCACAAAAAATGACCATAAACTGATACAGTGGAATCTTATCACTGACCAATTCACACTTCTTTGCTTCTTTCCCATCTTTTAGACTGTATGCCACTGTCGTATATTTTCCAAATTCCACAATTTTGTCTCCACTTGTGTGTGTACTAGCCATGTTTTGGAAAATTGGAAAATGTTGCATGCCACCACAATGATCACATGTGCCATCCAAACATGATTTTTTGTAAAAAATTTGACCATCCTCTCTATCACGTAAAATGGAAGACAAAAATTTCCTTGACGATTTAGGTGGAGGCATTATGTTACATTCCTACAAAACATTGTCAGTATGCATATCTACACATATACGTCGATAAACATCATAATGGTTAGAAAACTCAATATGAAACCTACAACAAAAAGTAGTGTGTGTGTGATTTATTTTGACATAAAAATTCTTTAGCATTTCAAAATACCTTTGACATATTTTAATTTTAGGAAACTTTTGTACAAAATCAGCAAAAAATTGGGTTTGAGTGGTATCCAAATAATGCATTGGATGTGGCTCACAATTTATACTACAAATTCTCCTTCTTACAACATCTCTTTTATTAGGAGAGGTCCTTGTGTTATCCTTCCAATAATTCACAATTAAAGATCTCAAGCCTTGAGCAATTCTTGTGTCTTTCTATGGCACTCTACCCAAAAATGCCCATAACTCATTGCTGTTTGGATCATCCACTCTTTCACACCTTCCTTTGGCTCTCATTAGAGATGATCTACTTATTTTCAAAGACTTACTTGCCTTTGTAAGGTTCACCATGTTTCTTGTTTGACTACTTAATAGTGTTGTTGTCATCACACGTCATGTGGCACAACTATACTTCGTGCATGAGGTGGAACCCACGCTCTCGTATGCACTCATCAAGTTCTTTACAATGGAATTTTCACTTGATTCATTCAAAACTCTTAGCCCAAGAACATTCATGGTGGGCCTAAATTTGAGTTGCCTCATCATTTCAACAAATAGTTGGCATCTTCCAGCCTCACCTAGCTTCGCAAAAAATAAACTCCATATCCTTTCTCCATATCTTTGACATGTATGTTTTGGAATCTTATTAGGAATCCATTTTGAAACATTGTAATCAATATGAATAGAAAATGTAGGTTTTCTATGTAAGACTCTAGGAGGAGTTCTCAAATGTAAATTTGTGTCAATATTGGGAAGGTCAACAACATCAGGGATAGATCATGTACCTTCAATTGGAGGTGCAATTAATGACATACCTTGAGATTGACATGTAAACAATGTTGTACCTCCAAATTGAGATGTCGTTTGTGGAGTTCCTTCAAATAGAGATGTGCTTGCTGATGTACTTTCAAAATGCAATGTTTTTGATGGTGTGTCTTCAATTGGAGATGTGATTTCCAATGTACTTGGAAAACCACATGTTGTTGTCAATGTATCTTCAACTGGAGATGTGCATTGAGCTTCACCTATGGTTGATGATGTGCCCCCAACTTCTATATCCATTCCTGTCCTTCCACAAACTTTCCTCATTCGTGCCCTTTATTTTTCCAATTTGACATCTCTCTTAGATTGCATAGGAATTTGTGCCAGTATGGGCTATGTTGTTTGGTGTTTCTGCATGGCAACAACTCAGACAGAATGAAACCTATACTGCCTCTCTTGAAAGGTCGATCTCTATTAACAGAGAGATAACCCCAAGGTCTCTCGAGTGTTAGGTCATGACAATGCAGTAGAACAAACTGAGTGATAAAATGTGAAGATGTTGGTAATCACAAGGGGCCTTACGCATGAATGTTGGGAGCTTCTAAACTAATAAAATTTTAAACATAGTGATGCTTTAACTTTGATTCATAATCATTTAATAAAGAAACAAAAAAAGATAAGGGCTTAAGAAGTTCTAATTGCTAAAACTACCTCTAATGTTAAACATGCAAATGACAGAAAACTTGAAATGGACCAATCCCCTGAAACTAATTTCTGGTCGACCTAGGCTATACCTACAATCTGGTAGAAAACAATGCAATCTTCTAAGGTTTTAGAGATTTTGAAGCTGAAAGTATTCATTCAACGAGGCTGAATGAATAAATGCAGCTGAACTAAGCACATGAACGGGAGTATAGGTTGACCTTGCACAACATTCCCATAATCAAGAAGTTGCCCAAGATATGAACCAAGAATCGCTACAACACTTCAGATATCAAGTCATAAGCATTACAAAATTGAATCTAAACTATATTCAAACATTTTCAAGAATTTTGAAAGATGAAACAAGAAACATGCAAGATTATTTAATTTAAAGGAGACACCAATCATAACACAATGTTTGCACCTTTTATTAAATCATCATGTTTACAAAATTCATGGTTTGTTATGGCATATTCCTGAAATGTAAAAGCTTCTTCTAATCTACTAACATGCTATCCTACCGCTAACCTATGGATGATTACAAGTCTTTTCAACTCAGTCCTCTAATATTTTTTTTATCTTCCAACCTAGCTGAGTCTAACCAACAAAAGAAGTAGAGTGCCAAATATATAGAAAATCGCTCACGTGAGAATAGAGCTAGGGTTAGAAATCTCACAGCCACCAACCAGATCGGCCTGACAAATAGCAATAACCAGCCATCCAACAATAAATGTAACAAATGATGCCATCAGATCAATATAGGGTCGCATGCAACCAAGGGACAAATCCTCAAGCCACACTTATCATGAATGAACACCTGTGTGAACAAAGGAATGGCAATATGTGCGCTAAAACCAGAAGGAATTCTCGCCATCGATCAGGTGAAAGATGAAAAAGAACGACCTAGATTGATGCTAACCACAAAGAGCCCATCACATCCTGCCAACCATCTATTAATGGCCACCAACTGTAATGACCCTTTGTGCAGGAACGGGCCACGCTACCACGGCCACAAATCATGCTTAGATCCGCAACGGTCACATCTGTAAATCCAGTAACGTTCATCATCGATCTGACCTGCACATCAACAAGACACCATCAATGTCCAAGATATGACCGAAATCCAAGCAAGTTCAAAGAAACCAAGGTGAGAGAACCAAGCAGCAACCCAAGTGGGAGTGAAGCCAAAAATGGGCAGAGGCGGAGGTCAAAAGGAAAGGGGAACAGGCAAAACAAAGCTGAAACCCACCCAACAGAAGCGGGGTAGAAACGGGAATAGAAACCCAAAAGGACACATGCAGAACTGGAGGTGAAATAGAACATAGGTGAAGGGCCAAGATAGGTAGGAACAAAACACACCCCACTGAATGCAGAGTGGGAACCAAAATGGGAACCCACGAGAAGCCAGGCGGAAATAGAATGGGAAGTAGAACACAGGCGAAGGGCCATGATAGGTAGAAATAAAACACATGCCGGCGAAAGTGGAATGGGAACCAAAACGAGAACCAACGAGAAGCCAGGCAGAAATGGAGTGGGAAACAGAACATGAACCGGAGCGGGAACCCATGAGAAGCCAAACAAAACTAGAGCGGAAATCAAAATAGTATCAAGACTGGGAACTTTGGAAAATTTCCTAGTCATGATCCAATCTGCGCTCGACTTCGGTGAACACAAATAGAGAAAGCAGAGCGCACGCGGGGAAAGCTAAAGCCAAACGACTCAAAAATGACACCGATGAAGAAAGAACCAAACCAGTGGCACAAAACCGGAAACATGAACCAGATTAGGAATGGGAACTTTGGAAAACTTCCCATCCATGATCCATTCCACACCTAACTCCGCCAGGAACAAATGAAAGTAAAGAAAAGCTAGCAACTGGAACAAAAGGGGAAAACAACGAAAAAGACAAAAAGGATGAGAGTCGGAGCCGAAGAGAGAAAAGAAGCCAGACTTCAAACTTTGGAAAAGTTCAAAATCCAATTCCATCTCGGCTCCAATCCTGGTAGCACAAAAGAAACAACAAAAGAAGTGAATAAAAAGAAAATACAAAGGGAACCAACCCTTAGACCAAAAGCAGGCAACATGAAGACAAAACGGGAAAGCGGGAAGCGAAGCCAAAGCCAGAATCGAAATCAAACTTGGAACTTGTGAAAAGTTTAGAATCAAATTCCATCTCGGTTCTACCTCTGGCAGAACAAAAGAAAACAAGGGAAAGCCAAGGGAGAAAAACCACAACCCTTACGACCCAAACAAAGACAACACAGGGGGAAAACAAAATGCAAAAGAAGACCACCCAAAAGGAGACATCCACAAAACACCAAGGCCACCAAAAAATCAACCAAAATGGAACCCAAACCCAAAGAAAAAACCAAAGACCAAGACCCCACAAGATTTTCAAAGATAAGCACAAAAGAGGGGCAGGAAAAAGAGGGTCCCCACCTTAGTGGGACGTGGCCATGCAAAAAACTACACAACAAATGGTGACTCCACTGGGGAAATGCTCCAGAGCATTTCGATGACAAACTATCATCAAGAACTCAGAATCTCTGGCTTACTTCCAAGCATTAGGTTACACTTAGACAAGGTTTCAAACACCATAAGTATGTAAACCTTTCCTGTACCAAGGTCAAAGTGTGTGCATATGCATTGATTTTCCTTTCCTAATTGCAGCAAGGGCCAAATTCAGTCTGACAGGCCTACGTAGGGATTCTAACTCCAAAAGCAACCTGGATAGAGCCTCACTACCAGTCAGGTGTCCATAGCCCCAGTGAGGTTACAACTGTGATTCTCCCTAGTATAGCTCCACTACCAGCTAGGCATCCATAGCCCTGGTAGAGATACTAGGATGTCCTTGAAAAGGTGAACCTTTCTGATTTTGAATGTTTTCTTTTTCTTTTCTTTTGATATTCTCTTTTGAGATTTGCTTTTAAAGCTTTACTTTTCACCTTGTGGACAATGAAGCCCACACTCAAGGATGAGAACCACAGTGGCAATGGAGTAGAATTTGTGATTTTTCACCCAGTCAGACCTCCTAAAGACCACATGCAACCTCAGAATTCTTAAGATATGTGCCAAGATATTAGACCCAAATATATTCCAGTATTTAACTTAGACAAGTGACTCCAATAACCAGTTTATGCAACATTGGATGAAGAAAAACTACCAGCTTGAATGAATCCAAAAGGTTGATAAGAGTTTGTAAAATAAATCCTAGAGCAGCCCTAGACAAACAACCAGTTGTATAGATGCAACAATCCCAAAAGAAAGCAGGACAACCCCATAGAGACAACAGACAAGCAAAACCAAAACCAAAAGAAACCCCACTCAAAGCACAGCAGAGTAGAAACAAGACAGTAGGAAGGAAACCTAACCTATTAGTATACAAGGAGTGAGTTGAAAACAACTCAAGCCTTGAAATAATGCTTTAGATATTTCCCATTGATAGGCAGTGGGATATTTTCTCCAATGAGAGTTTTCAAATGGAAGGCATTATCTCCTAGAATCTCTGCAATCTGATAAGGGCCAAGCCAAAGTCTATCAACATGCTCCCCCCTTTTGTCATGGGCTTTATCCCAGTAAAGAACCAAGTCAGAGATTCTAAAGAATTTTACCTTGGCTCTCCTATCAAACCGTCATTTTACAACACCCTAATGTTTGGAAAAGTTTTCTAAGGCTTCATCTCTTTTCTCTTCAAGGTTTAATAATTCAGCTAAGCGGGCTTCATGTTTATCTTCTCCCTCATAATATTAATTGATGAATTGCAGGGTAGGGATCCTCAGCTAGATGGGAAAAATAGGTTCTGAACAATACACTAAGATATAAGGAGAGGTTCTTATGGATGTTTTATGTCTAGTGTAGTCTGCCCAAAGAGAAAATCTAATTTGGGTATGTCAATCCTTGGGGTTCTTATCTACTAGTTTTCGGATGATAGTCAAAAGGTTCTTATTGGAAGACATAGCCAAACCGTTCCCCTGTGGATAGTAGTTAGATGCAAATTTGATGGAAATCCCATGGTCATAAGCCCAATTAGAAAACTTTAGAGATGCGAATGCAAAACCATTGTCACAAACTATAGCTAATGGACAACCAAAGTGATTAATAATACCTGATTCCATGAAATTGATTACTACTTCGGAAGTACATTGTTTGCACACAAGAGCCTCAATCCACCTAGTAAAATAATCATTTATGGTAAGAATATAAATGTGGTCTGTAGAAGAAGGTGGGTTAATTGGACCTACAAATTCCATTCCCCATTGTGCAAATGGCTTTACCTCTATGACAGGTTGAACTGGAAGAGTTGCACACCTCTCTCGACTTGCTGCAGTTTGACACATATGGAAGGTTCTCACATGGTTATGTACATCCTTAAACAAGGTGGGCCAATAGTAACCTGCCCTCAGAATCTGATTCACGGTGGAAGATGTTGAACCATGGCCTATGCCATATTTATCATGAAACTCATCCATCACCTTGCCTACCTCTTCTTTCCCTAGACATCTCAGGTAGACACCCTGATGATTTATCTTATATAAATAGTTGCCTTCATCATGTAACTTCCACTCTTTAAATGTAGGGATCTCCTTTGTATTGAATTCAAGTATTTGGGACATTGTTGATGCAACAAGTAGTAAACAATGTCATCATACTTGCTCCCTAGAGAAACATCCTCAAGATTGAAATGCAGGGTCAGAAGGTCAGGACCCACTTCTACCATTGTCTTGGTTAGTCCCTGGCCCCTCACTAGCTTCATGGATTGAACTTAAATATCATATTCCTAGAACATAGTCACCCATTTGGCTCTACGTTCACCTATCTCATTTTACATCAGCAGCAACTTGACCGCAGGGTCAAGGACTATAGCAAAGACCTTGTTTCTTAGTATGTAGTGCCTAAAATTCTTCACAGTTCGGACCAAGGAATAGGCCTTCTTTTCAACACTAGGATACATCAGTTTGGCATCCTTCAAAGGTGTACTCATGAATGCTATGGGATGTTCATTTCCTTGATCAGAATTTTGTGTCAACATGCCAGGACAAGAGTGATCGAAGGCAAACGAGTAGATGTAGAATGGCTTAGTGTAATCAGGACTTACCAAAACAAGGGCATCAACGATAGATCTCTTGATTACTGTAAATGCCCCCTTAGCTTTTGCATTCAATTCAATGTTCGCTTCTTGCTTCATCATAGCATTCAGTGGCTTGACTATTTCTGCAAATCCAGTGATAAATTTTTTGACAAAATTAATCCTGCCAAAGGAGGACTTCATTTCCTTTTCGATTGTAGGGGGGAATTTTCAGAATTTCCTCCACTTGCTCAAGGTCAATGGAAATACCTTGTTCTGAAATAATGTTTCCTAACAGCTTTCCCTCAGTGACTCCAAAAATGCACTTCTTTGGATTAAGTGAAATACCAAACTCCTTGCATTTTTGGAGTACTTTGCATAGATCTACAACATGATCACTTCTCTTCTTGGAGAAGACAGTTAAATCATCCATGTAGATATTTATGCACTTGCCAATGATGTCCTTGAAGGCAATATCCATTGCTCTCTGGAATGTAGCTCCAGCATTGATTAATCCAAAGGGCATTCTTCAGTAAGCAAAGGTTCCCCATTTTTTAGTAAAGGAAGTTGTGTGCCTTTCCTCATATTGAACCATGACCTGATTGTATCCATAGTATCCATCCAAGAAGAACATCATCTGCGATCCATTGACAACCTGAAGCACCTCATCCAGTGAAGGGGCTGGATAATTATCCTTCTCTGATGCTCTGTTCAGGTTCCTGAAATCTACACATAGTCTGATTTCCCCTTTTTCCTTCCTGACCGGAACCAAGTTTGCAATCCATGTTGAATGTCTTACTTAGAATATGATTCATGCTGATAGTAGCTTCTACACTTCCTTTTGAATAATGGGCTCCAGCAAAGCATTGATTGGTCTTTTTCTCTACCTTAATGGCTTGACATTTGACTTGAGGGGAATGGTATGCGTAATGACCGAAGTGTCATATGTCCTCAAGTCATCATAGCTCCGGGATATCACATCCTGATATGTGTGCAAGGCATCGATAATTCCTTTCCTTTCCTCCAGAGTGCATCCCCTACCAATAAGGACATTTTTGACATCACCTCGGGTCCCCATGTTGTATGTTTCATATTGATAGTTGAGGGATTCCTTTCTCATTTTCTGCCCTTGATATTTAATCTTATCAAAATCGAAGATCCTTTCTAATTGCACCATGCCTCTTGGGATAGTATTAAACTTCAAATTGAGGACTCCTTCCAAGTCAATTTCAGCCTCCTGGGGCTCGACCTCATCAATCACTTGGGAAGCAAATACATCATAGCTAGTAATAAAATCAGAATGTGCTTATCATCCTCAAATACTTGAAATTTGGTGACATTGTTAGGCACCGAGGGTGGGCACAAGTTCCACAATGAACTTCTTTAGGCCCGAAAGTGATAATGGCTGAAATGTGCTTGCTACTTGTGCCAAAGAATCAACAGTCTGGTTCTTATTCCGAGGAATCAGTTGAATGTTGAAGGCATCAAATCCCTCAATAAGATCCCAAATTCTATGTCTGTAGTTCGTCAACCTTCGATCATGACATGAGTATTGTTTTCTTATTTGCCTGACCACAAGCTCAAAGTCTCCAAATACTTGTAGAATTTTGACTTTCTTTTTATGTTGCATTAGCAACCCATGAACTAGAGCTTCGTACTCTGCTACATTTTTGGTGCATTGGAATTGGAGTATGTGAGCACCAAAGTAGGTCTTACCCTTAGGACTGATCAGCTCAAGTCCTGCTCCAGCACCTTGCCGAGATTTGGACCCGTCAAACCTCAATACCCAGCAATCATTAGCCCCTACTTTTCTTGAGATACCTTGGTCCTTACTGATGCCTAGAGGCTCTTCAGGTGGCTTTGGATCCTTTCCCTTTTGATTATTTTGAATGATCTTTATAGCTGACCCAGCAGTTGGGGTTGTGTTGATGTGTCTTTGTATTTTTTCTACTGCATTTTGACACAAGCAACACTCTAATTCAAAATGAGGAGTATTGTGCACTCAACACCAATTAGGAAGAAGAAATTCTTCAAAGTGCATGTGTCTACCCAGCTAAACCTAATTTTCTACACATTTTTGGATAAATTCTTGAAAGTTATTCAGCAGGCCAAGTCGCTTCTCTTCCTGGTCCTCAATTTCTTCTCCTATCACCAATCCTGTTGTTTGGTCAAGCATTACTTCGGGGCCCACGAATTTTGGTGTAGATTCACCAAAAGAGCTTTGCAACATCAGAACTTCCCCTTCAACCAAAGTAGGGGAGGCTAGGACATAGTTTTGCATGCCGGCTTCTGTCAACAATACCTCATTTGAAGTATTCTAATATTCAGTAATGACATACTTCATTCTTGGTTCCCTCTCAATTCTGATCTGATTTGGGACTCCTTTCAAGGGGAACCACATATGGGAGTGATCTATGGATCTGTACCCATTGAGTTCCTTGGTAAAATCTCTACCCAAGATCATACCATAGGTGTCAAGGATGTCTGCCACCTAGATATTGAGCACTTTTTGCACTCTAAGGTCCGAGGCAACTTGCATGGGAATCATATTTAGTTTTCCTACAATGTTCACCTTTGTTTTGTCTAATTGGGTGAATTTATTTTGACAAACAGTAGGGGTAATACCAGGAACCCTACAAACAGCAAATGGCATAACATTTGTGGATGCCCTCGAATCTAGCAGGCAATTGTGTAGATTTTTACCAAATATACGAATGGAAATCTGAAATGGGGGATTTTCGTCTTTCTCTGGAATAAGCTCAATGGTGAGTTAGCTTGGGCGACCTGACTCCTATCCTTTTCTCTACCCTATCCCTGGGTTGTGAAGGACTAGGACCTTTGGGTACTTGTAAAATAGGGGATCTTGCAACTGCTTCATTAGTAGCTACTCCTAGTGTGGCTATATTTGAATTAAAAGACCCAAGGACCACATTTCTAATTTCAAGAACTCTTAATAATTTGAAGGCAGAAAGACTCACATTTACCCTTTTCAATTCCGTGGTAACATATTCTCCTAGCTGTTCCACATTCAGATAGGTGTGAAGCTCTTGGAATGCCCAACCTTCTTCTCCTTTGTTGCATTAGCAATGCCTCCCTTGAAGACATTCAGTTGCCCCTCCTTCATCAAGTCTTGTGTAGTTGTCTGAGGGTAGGACGAATTGTTATTGGCATGTGGATCTGGTGGAGTAGTGAAATTGTGTGAAGGGGCAGATGTAGTAAACGGTCCTCCAAATGGTGGATCCCTATGGGGCTTGCTCCTTAGATCATATTTTCTTGTCAATTTCTGAAACATTTGCACCTCCTCAACAATGGCCTCTTCCTCATCCAATGGGCCACTGTCATTCTTAGTTTCTTCATCAAATAGGTGAGAGATTCCATCTTCATTGAGTCCTTGTTCAGCCTCTCTTCCCTGGCTACTTGATTCTTCCTCTGGTTAACTCTCCTCATCCTTAGGGAAAGGAGCATGGTTCAACACTAAAACTGGGGAATCATAGGGGTTCGAGGGCACCAATTCTCAATCGGTGGAGTTATTTCCAACTTCACATTGAAAGATGGAAGCGGTGGTTTGAAATTGAGGACAATCAAGTTCAAAATGCTGATTTGTTTCATGAAGTCTACACCATCTAGACAAAGTAGCCTACGCCAGATATACACCACCTGGATATTTCTCTTGATTAGAAGGTTGATCCAGTGGAGTGGGAACTCACCCATTCTTGGGTTCAGTGTTCCATGGCCTATTTTTCCTAGGTGGTTGTCTTCTTTCAAATCCTTGTCCCCATTGTTGGTTTCTGTCAAAGTCCTGGCTAGAACCTTGTCCTCTTTCAAAATTCTAATTTTTATCATAGTGTTGCCCTCTATTTTAATTTGACTACATGCTCTTTTGATTGGCTTGGAGCTGACTGTTCTAGTTCCTTAGATGAGTTACCTCCATGTTCAACTTATTTACTTGCTCTGCCAGTTCATCCAACCTTTCTTTATTTGGATTGTTGTAAGGGACCAGATTCATGGTGTTGAGGGAATACCCTAACACTCCTCCATAACCAATAGACTAATTCAAAACCAACGAGTTTTGTACATATGCAGGGAAGTGGGTTTGCTGCTACAGGTGGAAGGGATGGTTAGAACTTTGTTGAGGATAACCTGTCATTGGATGAGTCTAACTTATTGGGTGACCTAGGTGAGGAACCAGAGGCAACTGCAGAATAGATTTCATGATGGGAGTGTGATTAGTTAGAGCCTGGTTGAGAGATTGGACTTGGTTTGGGTTAGTAGCTGGTCCGAAAGATGGCAAGGGTCCTGACAAGTGTTGTCTCAATTCGGTACTGACATTAACAGCCTTGGTGTATGCGGCGAGCAAGGTAGTTGATGGATCTATCCTCCACTTGAGGAAGGTGGAGGTAAGACTATCAAGGGCTTCAAAATAAACCTCTAGGGCAGTGACGTAATTTCCTGCATAAGGTGCTTGGAGCCTGGTATATGCTCGATGGAACCTATTTTTGAATGATCCTATAGGCTCATTGATTTCTCACTTTATCCCAGTAAAGAGCATATATAGCTCATTGGCACTAATGAGAATCTTAAATTTTAGCAAGAATGTGGCTTCAAGCTCAACCCAGTTATGAATGGAAGCTGGAAATAAGTGGTTATACCAATAAAAGGCTTCCTCTCCTAATGAATCGGGGAAGAGTTTGTATGTGACATCCTCATGGTTAATCCCTCTATCCCTCAAATAGGTCTGAAAGATCCTGATATGTTCTTCCACTATCCTATTTGGGTCATTCGTACGAAACTTGGAGTAGAAGTGCTCGGGGTTCTTGGGCATGACATTGTAGTTGTTGAATTTCAAGGGTGATGGGTTGTTTTCCAAGAAAGCCATTGGTGGGGGTGGTAATGGCAGATGGATGATTGGTTGTTGTTATGGAATGGAACCAACCTTAGAATCAGATGAAGATGGAGTGGGTGGTGGTGAAGATGATGGGAATGTTGGATTAGATGATGATTCCTCCCTCCTTTTGGTTCTTCTTGACTTGGTTGGAGGTGGTAATTCCTGGAACTCTTCTACTTCTCTTGTTATAGATCTGGTTCTCCTTCTAAGCCTCTCAGGAGAGATGGCATTTAGAAAATGCTCCAGCTTGTTGGTGGCCCTCCTTCTAGCGCTAATCTTGTTGTTTGGTGTTTTTGCATGGCAACAACTCAGACAGAATGAAAGCTATCATATCTCTCTTGAAAGGTTGATCTCTACGAAAAGAGAGATAACCCCAAGGTCTCTCAGGTGTCAGGTCATGACAGTGTAGTAGAACAAACTCAATGATAAAATGTGAAGATGATGGTAATCACAAGAGGCCTTATGCATGAATGCTGGGAGCTTCTAAACTCATCAAATTTTAAACATAGTGATGCTTTAACTTTGATTCATAATAATTTAATAAAGAAACAACAAAATATAAGGGCTTAAGAAGTTATAATTTCTAACACTGCCTCTAACATTAAACATACAAATGATAGAAAACCTAAAATGGACCAATCCCTTGAAACTAATTTCTAGTCGACCCAGGCTATACCTGCAATCTTGTAGAAAATAGCGCAGTCTTCTAAGGTTTTAGAGATTTTAAGGTTCAAAGTATTCATTCAATGAGGTTGGATGAATAAATGCAGTTGAACTAAGCACATGAATGGGAGTATAGGTTGACCTTGCACAACATTCCCATAATCAAGAAGCTACCGAAGATATGAGCCAAGAATCGCTACAACACTTCAGATATTAGGTCATAAGCATTACAAAATTGAATCTAAACTATATTCAAACATTTTCAAGAATTTCAAAAGATGGAACAAGAAAAATGCAAGATTATTTAATGTAAAGGTGACACCAGTCATAACACAATGTCCGCGCCTTTTATTAAACCATCACGGTTACAACATTCCTGGTTTGTTATGGCATATGCCTGAAACGTAAAAGCTTCTTCTAATCTTCTAACATGTTATTCTATCACTAAGCTATGGATGATTACAAGTCTTTTCAACTCAGTCCTCTCATATTTTTTAATCTTCCAACCTAGCTAATTCTAACCAAAAAAAAGAAGCAGAGTGCCAAATATATAGAAAATCACCCGTGTGAGAATAGAGCTAGGGTTACAAAACTCAAGGCCACCAACCAGATCGGCCCAACAAATAGAAGTAACCAACCGTCTAGCAATATATGCAGCAAAGGATGCCATAAGATCAATATAGGGTTGCACGCAACCAAGGGACAGATCCTCGAGCCACAATCGTCATGAATGAATAGCCACACAAATAAAGGAATGCCAATATGCGAATCAAAACTAGAAGGAATACCAACCATCGACCGGGTTAAAGATGTGAATGAACAACCCAGATCGATGCCAACCATGAATATCCCATCACGTGCCACCAACTAGCCATTAATGGCCACCAACTATAATGATCCTTTGTGCAGGAACGGGCCATGATACCATAGCCGCAAATCACGATTAGATCCACAACGTACACATCTGCAAATCTAGTAACGCTCATCATCAATCTGACCTACACACAAACAAGACACCATGAATGCCAAAGATATGACTAAAAACCAAGCAAGTTCAAAGAAACCAAGGTCAGAGAACCAAGCAGAAAGCCAGGCGGGAGTGGAGCTAGAAACGGGTGGAGGCGGGCACGAAAAGGAAAGGGGAACAGGCAAAACAAAGCTAAAACCCACCCGACAGAAGCGGGGTGGAAACGGGAATGGAAACCCAAAAGGAGATAGGTGGAACCGGAGACGAAACAGAACACGGGCAAAGTGCCAAGACAGGTAGGAACAAAACACACCCCAATTAAAGGAGAGTGGGAACAAAAATGGGAACCCACGACAAGCCAGGTGGAAATGGAGCGGGAAACAGAATATGAGTGAAGGGCCAAGACAGGCAGGAACAAAATACACCCTGATGAAAGTGGAGTGGGAACCAAAATGGGAACCCACGAGAAGCTAGGCAGAAACAGAACAATAACCAAAGCAGGAAATAGAAGACGAACTGGAGTGGGAACCCATGAGAAGCGAGGCGAACTGGAGTGAGAACCGAAACGGGATCAGGATTGGGAACTTTGGCAAAGTTCCCAGTCATGATCCATTTCGTGCCCGACTGCGGGGAACACAAACGAGGAAATCAGAGCACACAGGGGGAAATCCAGAGCCAAATGGCTCAGAAATGACATCGGCAAAGAAAGAACAAAACCAATGGGGCAGAACCCGAACGGGAACCGAATCAGGACTGGGAACTTTGGAGAATTTCCCAACCATGATCCACTCCACACCCGACTTCGCCAGGAATCGACGAAAGGAAAGCAAAGCCAACAATGAAAAAGACAAAAAGGACTGGAGCCAGAGAGGGAAAAGAAACCAGACTTTGAACTTTGGAAAAGATTAAAATCCGATTTCATCTCGGTTCCAATCCCGGTAGAACAAAAGAAACAACGAAAGAAGCAAAGAAAAATAAAAGACTAAGGGAACCAACCCTTACACCAAAAGTAGGCAACACGAAGACAAAATAGGAAAGCGGGAAGTGGAGCTGGAGCCAGAATTGAAACCAGAGTCGAAACTTGTGAAAAGTTTAGAATCAAATTCCATCCTAGTTCTGCCTCTGGCAGAACAGAAGAAAACAAGGGAAAAAGAAACAATGGAAAGCCAAGGGAGAAAACCAACAACCCTTAGGATCCAAACAAAGACAACACAGGGGGAAAATAAAAGGCCAAAGAAGACCACCCAAAAGGAGACATTCACAAGACACCAAGGCCACCAAGAACTCAATTAAAATGGAACCCAAACCCAAAGCAAGCACCAAAGACCAAAACCCCCAAAGATTTTCAAAGATAAGCACAAAAGAGGGGTAGGAAAAAGAGGGTCCCCACCTTAGTGGGCTGTGAGCGTGCCAAAAAATTGCACAATAGGCTGCAATTCCTTTGCTTCACAAGCTACAATTTTGCATTCTCTTCTCCTTGTTTTTTTAACTACATGTTCTTCTGGTGTTAGAGGCTTTAGTTGAATCCTCAGCATGACCTTGAATGCTACATGTGCACAAACACACAGAGAACAAAATTAAGTAATGCATTTTACAAAAAAAATGATGCAGAGAGGGGTGGAAACCATTCAATACAACAAATCAATGAGAATCCCAAACCTACGGTATAAATTTCAGCCACCCAAATGAAAACTAGAGACTCTTTTGTTTATTTTTCTCAAAACCAAATTTTTGATTGTCAACAAAGTCATGAAGAATATGGATCCAAAGAAGGGTTTGTGATGCTATATCTTATCATTATTCACTATTTCTTTGGCGATGAGGTTTTCCAAATTAGATGAAAATAAAAGTTTTCCAAATTGGTTGAAAAAAGAATGAAATATAGTGAATTCCACTAGCCATGCTGGAAATGGACTATCATAAGCAATGCAAATAGAATTTATAAGTAAATTTATGTTAATTAAATGTCATGTTTTTCTTTTTTTTGTTCTTCAAACTCATAAAAATTGAATTTTTTTATAAAAATCTTAAAATTGAACTTTTTTATGCAAATCCCATCTAATTAATGTTGAATTCTAAGTCCAATTGTTATGATTAATAAAATCATTAAGGAAATTTAGTTTATATTGTCAAAAACAAAAAAATATACTAAATACAAACATTTCAATTTACCAAAATGAATATATTCCCTTAGATAATGTAAAATGATGTAGAAACTTCAAAATATCTTCTTCTACGTTGTCTACCATGCAGATTGGTGGTAAAAAGGTGATGGATCAAGCATATATTGGTACAATATGAATTCAAATGCATAAAAAAAGGCGTTTCTGACCTTGATAAAGCATTGAACCAGACAAACATAGGAGAATGTGGGCCTGAATCATGGGGCAACCCTTATTTTTACCATTTCAAGGTAAAACCCATTTGGCACTCTCCAAATTTGGCGAGCGCCAAATATGTTCCTCTGAAAAGGAGAGACTTCAGAGAGAGGGAGAGAGAGAGAGAGAGAGAGAGAGAGAG
>CM021108.1:241670374-241803428 GCA_007115665.2 Sequoiadendron giganteum
AGGAGAGAGGGAGGAAGAGGTAGGGATGGAGAGAGAGAGGTGAGAGAGATAAGAGAGAGTAAGGAGGAATAGGTAGGGAGAGAGGGGTGAGATAGAGAGAAAGAGAGTAGAGAGGGAAGGGTAAAGAGAGAAGTGAGATAGGTGATATAGATGTGTGATGGAACTTAAAAGTATATAGATAAGGAGGAAGGTGGAGAGATTGAGATGGAAGGAGGGGGGAGAGAGAGAGATGTATAGAGGGATAGGATAGATAGAGAGAAGTAGAGAGCAAAGGTGGGTGAAAGGAAGAGAGAGGGAGAGAGAGAGGGGGAGAAAGAGAGGTGAGATAAAGAGAAGTAGAAATGGAATGAGAGAGAGAGGGAGATAGAGAAAATTAGAGAGGGAGGGAGGGAAGGAGAGAGAAGTGAGATAGAGAGAACTAGAGAGGGAAGGAGAGAGAGAATGAAAAGATAGAGAGTAGAGAGGGGAGGAGAGAGCCAGGGAAGCAAAGAGAGAGAAAGAGAGGAGAGGGAAGGAGGGAGGGATAGGTAGGTATAGAGAGTAGAGAGAGATATGTAGAGATAAAAGGAGAGGGATGAGAGATAGAAAAATGTAGAGAGGGAAGGAAGGAGGGAGATAGATATTGGAGAGGGAAGGAGAGAGATGGACATGTAGAGACATAGTTCTTGAGCTCAAGGAAGATATTGTTAGATAAAGGGATGGAGATAGTGAGAGAGAGAGGTCTAGAGAATAAGAGATGAAAATGAGTGAGGTAGAGAGAGAAAGATGAAATTTGAATCCTGAGTACTAAAATTTGACCTCCTGATTACTGAAATTTGACATGCTGATTACTAAAATTTGACTAAGTCTAAAATTTTTAAGATCTTCCAAAAACTAGAATTTGCATTATAACTCTTAGAGATCTGAAACCACTCTCAAACATCCTGCCTATATATAGATGAAATATAACTTAAATTATAAGAAATTAAATGTCCATACGTAAATGTCAACTTATAGTTAAATGTTTATTTCATGTATATAGTTTCCCTGACAGAGAAAGCGAAAAGCTATTTTTGTGCAAAGCAGGCCATTTGGCGCTCACCAAATGACTCATCACATTTGGTTCATGATGAGTCATTTGGAGCTCGCCAAATTTTGCACTCGCTAAAAGGCCTACTTTAGATGTGTTAATTAATAGGATTTGCTAAATTTTCTCATATTTCCATTCGTGCTCCCCATCTCATTTGCCCATCTTTCAATGAAAGTTTATAAAAAAAAACCATGATAGCATTAACCTCTGTCTCAACTATCTCAATATATAATTCTTTTTTTGTTTTGATTTAGTTAAGGTTTTGATCCATGGCTTCTATTGTAAATGCCTTCATTTTTGGTCAAAAACTAACATGTGCTAGGTTTAGGATAGGTTTTTACACGTTCATCGAAACGTGAAACAAATTACATTTTTTGAAACTAGACTCTATTCTACACATGATGGAAAAAAAAATCAATTTTCTATTAGTTTGCAAAAAAATTGGGGGTGAGCACGCTCAAATTTCAGCTTTTCAGGATGTGTCCACTTTGAAAATTTATAAAATATTATATATTCATTAAATAAATTATCTAAAAGAAGGAGGATAAACTACATGGTGTTATCTGATTTCTCACCATTGGGATTTTTGAAATTCTAAAAAGAAAATATCCAAAAAGAGGGGAGCCCTCAGGTGCTATGCTATTTTTTTGATAAAAACAGGACCTGTTTTGCCCCCCCCCCCCTTTTTGAGACCCTTAATCTTCATTAATTTCAAAAAAAAATAGTAGCTTACAAACTAGACTCAGATCACTTCAACTTTTTTTCTTGCCGTATCTTGTAATTTTGAGCATAACTATCTTCATTTTCTCATGCAAATCAGATTTTCCTTATTTCAAAACAAAAGTGGCATCTTAAGAGCCAAAATTGTGTCACAGATTGGTGCACTTACCCAGAATATTTATTGATTGGTCCATAATAATCTTCATATGAGGATTTTTTTTATGATATACATTTTGTGATAAGAAGTAAAGTTTGGAATTGACTTTGAATAAACTTTTTCTCCTATTGCTAGGATTGAAGCTATGAGACTATTTCTTTCTTATGATGCTTACAAAAACTTCAAGGTTTATCAAATGGATTTCAAGTCAAAATTTCTAAACGGTGAACTGAATGAAGAAGTATATATTGAGCAACTTGATGGATTTGAATTGAAAGATCAAGGAGATATTTTTTATCGACTGAAGAAAGGATTGTATGGGCTCTAGCAAGCCCCAAGAGCATGGTATTTCAGATTGGACAAGTATTTTTTGAAGCTTGGATTTAATAAAGGTACTGGTGATAGTAACTTGTATTTCAAGATTGATCATGATAAAGATTTGATTGTTGATGATATCTTTTCTGGAGGAGAAGATAGTTTATGCATGAAGTTTTCTGATGAGATGTAGAATGAGTTTGAGATGTCTATGATTGGAGAAATCAAATTCTTTCTGGGATTGAAAATCATACAATTAGATAAAGGGATCTTTATATCTCAGTCCATGTATGTGAGAGAATTTCTAAATAATTTTGGTATGGAAGATTCAAATCCAGTCGGTACACCTATCGTGACCAGATGTAAGTTGATTCAAGATGATGATTCTTCTAAAGAAAATTAGAATAGATACAAATCCATTATTGGTGGATTTTTGTATTTGACTCAAGCTAGACCTAATATAATGAATGGTGTATGCATTGTTGTAATATTTCAAGTTGATCCTAAAGAATCTTATGTGACAGTTGTGAAGAGGATATTTAGACTTGCAGTTCAAGAGAACAATTGATTTTTCTCTATGGTATCCTAAAGATGATGACCTTAATCTAAGTGCATTTACTAATTTTGGATAGTTAGGAGATGTGAATGAAAGAAAAATTACTAGTGGTGGTGCATTTTTCTTGGGAAAGAAGTTGATTTCATGGATAAGTAAGAAGTAGAATGTCATTTTTTTATCCACTATAGAGGTAGAATACATTATTGTTGCTAACAACTGTACTCAAGTATTTTTCATGAAACAAATGTTGAAAGATATCAGAGTTTTGTATGATGAAACTATTGTTATATTCTATTAAAATTTTTAAGAATTTGGTGCTGCATTCAAAAACCAAGCATATATCTATTAAGTTTCACTTTTTGAGAGACAACGTGAGTGATAAGGAAGTCAAATTGGAGTATGTGCCTACTAAGAAAAAAATTGCAAATATTTTTACCAACCCCTTACCTAAGGATAATTTTGAGTATCACAGAGGAAAGCTATAGTTGATTATCCATCCTAATCAAAATTAATATGTAATGACTTCAATCAATCTATGCATTACATAGTCATATCTTGTGATTCAGATTAATGTTGTGGTGGTTGCTACTCAGGGGGAGTATTCAAATATTCATATATGTGGTTCATAATGTGTACCTTTTTCATTGATTTCCAAGGGGGAAAAGAGTCATATGAAAAAAATTAAAACAGTTAAAAAGAAAAGAGTCAAAACCTATGGGGAAGAAAGTTCTAAGAGGAAGTTGCGTTGATGGTGTTTTTCACATCATGTGTTGCCATCAATTCTAAAGGGGGAGATTGTTGGAAAATTTTGAGATGTGGTTGTCATTGATTTAAATAATATTAGCATTAATGTCTTTAAGGTTGTATATGTCGAGGATATTGATAAAATTGTAATAAAATAAGTCGAAGGTTGTCAGTGTTGTAGTGAAGTTCAGTATGTTGCTTAGTTCAGAATATTGATGGTGAGAATTTGCAGATTCAAGGATTTGTTTCTAGGTATATCTAGTTTATCCACCAAAACTTTCAAAGGTTCACATGAATATTTGATCAAGTTATGAGTATCTATGTTCAGACATTTTTTTTGTCACTTCAGTTGGTGTTCCTGAAAGAAGATGTTGTGATTCTAGTAATCTGAAGTTATGTGAATATTTTTGTGGTGATTCATGATGCTTCTGGATTTTTCTAGATCATTTTCTACCCATGTTGTTGGTTGACATTGAAATTTTTGTTCGTGATTGGTTTTTTTCTTTTAGGTGTTCATGTTTTTCATCTTCATGGCTAATAGGGTGATTGTAGCAAGTTGTGGAACTTTGAGCCTAATTATTTAAGGTGTTTCATGTTTGAGACATGTTTTTTTGGGTCCCTACTATATTGTAGCCGAATTTGATTAATTTGCATTGTTAATTATTTATGTTTTGGGCCAACAATCTGTATTCATTTTATATTATATTGGGCCAACATGTAGATGATGTTATCCTCAGATGCGGATATATATGAACAGTTGTTTGTATCATTTCTAACATACAAGAAGCGAGATGTGTGAGTGCTATGTGTGAATAAAGGTTAGATCTTTCGAAGGAAGAAGTAAAATTTGGAGAAGAGTAAGCAGAAGAAAGAATGTGCTTAACTAGAACTAGCAAATTTTATTTTTTTAGTTCAAGATCTTTCAAATCGATTTAATCTGAATGTGACTATAAGACAGTGTGTCTTCTTTTGGGTAGTAAGCCTCTTTTGTATTTGAGAAGTGAGCTCTAAGCAGTGTGCCTAAATTCATGTGCATTCCCCATTTTCTATACTTTTAAAAGAGTATAAACTTGTGGACTAATCTCCACTGTGGTTTTTCCCCTAATAGGTTTTCCACGTAAAAATTTGGTGTTATGTGTGTTTTTTTTGTGATAATGGTTTTTACTTTCATGTTTAATTATTTGATCTAAGAATAAGGTTAATAAGTTTAATTTTTCTGATAACTAATTCACCCGCCCTCTCAGTTGGTTTCCCTTGTGTTTCCAATATTTGGTATCATAGTAGGTTCCTCAGAAGAATTTTCACAACTTGAGGTGATCTGGGATGGTCACATACTAGAAGGATAGTCTATGATTTGATGGAACAAAATATTCTCTATGGAAGACTCGAATGGAGTGGCATCTAAGATGCATTGGTGAATCATACTAGAACATTACAAAGAATACGTATATCATCCCATAGAATTTTCCTTCTACTTTTGTTGAGATTAAAGATGTTGAGTACAATATCAAGGCTAAGGAAGCATTGTTGAGTGCTTTGACTAATTCTAAGATGATAAATGTAATGGATTTGAAGACTGCTTATAAGATTTAGGAAAAGCTGGAAACTTTGTATGAAGGTGATGCTCATGTGAAGATTGCTAAGCTGCAAAGTCTGAAAGGGAAATATGAAACATTGAAAATGGGTGAAGATGAGAACATTACTTCTTTCATGCAGAGAGTGAATGAACTTCTATGTAATATCAGATGTGCTGGTGGAACATTGGAAGAATCGAAGATTATTTCTAAACTGTTCAAATCCTTACCTTCTGCATACAAAAACAAAGTTGATGCTACTGAGGAGATTTGAATTGTGATAAATGTAACCAGAGACATGTTGATTGGTAAGCTTGTTGCTTTTGATTTAAGTGAGTTTGGTTAATCTCTTCCTAAGATATAATCTACATTCAAAGCTACTACCTCTGGAAAAGAGAAGTAGAGTATGATTTGGGAGAAATTTCTTCTAGAAAGGTGTTCAAGTATGAGGAAGAAATGAGAGAAATTGAAGAAGAAGAAGAGAGAAATCTAGATGAGCTTGAAGCACTTCTTGTCAAAAGAGTAGCTGAAGGAGAAGGTAAGTTTAAAGGGAAATTTCCTCTTAACTTTTTTTCTTGCAACAAGATAGGTCATTTTTCCTCAAGGTGTCCTAAAAGAGTTCCTAAGATGAGATCTAACAATCCTAGATTCCAAAGGAAGTATTATTTTTCAGCTGATAAAGGTGTGACAAATAATGAATCTGATAAAGGGAATGTAAGTGATGATGAGTTTGTATTTACTGCTATCAAGGAAAGTAATCTGGTACCTAATGAATCTACTAGTTGCATGAATGTGGAGAAATATCTAGCTTCCCAAGTTCAATAAAAATATGAATGGATGATTGACAGTGGATTTTCTCATCACATGGCAAGTGATGAAAGTAAATTTGTGAGTTTGGAAAAGTATGATGGTGGTGTTGTATGATTTGGTGATGACAAAGCTGATGTAATATGTGGAAGGTTTGAAGAATAATATTTTGAGTGCTGGACAGATGGTTGACAAGGGATATAATCTTCAATTCAAGGATGGAAAGTTTAAAATATTCGGAAGTTCTGGAAATGTGATTGCTTCTGGTACAAAAACAAAAAGTAATATCTTTCACCTAAGTAATGCTAGTAAAATTTGTCGGATTGGTCAAGTTGATGAAATATGGTTGTAGCATAGAAGATTGTGTCATGTAAAATTTGACAATATTATCAAGATAATCTATACCTAGGTAGTGAGAGATCTTCCTAAGTTGATAAATCCTACTAACACTATATGCAAGGAATGTCAATTAGGGAAGAAAACTTGAGTTTTCTTCAAAAGAAAATAGTATTGTTCAAATGAAATATTGGAGCTTGTGCATACTTACTTATGTGGCCCCTCTAGAATTAGAATTTTACAAGGTGACAGGTATTTCATGTTACTTATTGATGATTATTCTAGATTGATGTGGGTTACCTTCTTAAAGGAAAAATTTGAAGCTCTAGAGAAATTCAAGATTTTCAAGGCTATGGTTGAAATAGAGACAGGTCTAAAGATTAAGTGTCTGAGATCAGATAGAGGTGGTGAATTCACTTCTGGTGTGTTTAATTCTTTCTAAGAAGAGCATGGGATAAAGTGACAATTATCTGCCCCATGGACCCCTCAACAAAATGGAGTTATGGAAAGGAAGAAAAAACAATTCAAGAAACTACTAAGACTATGATGGTGGAAGGAAATATTCCTCATATCTACTAGAGAGAAGTTGTGAGTATTGTTTTTTACACTCTTAACCAGGTATATGTCAACGGTGATACTGGTAAGACCCCTTATGAGCTATGGTTTGGTCATAAGCCTATTGTTATATACTTAAAAATCTTTGGCATCAAATGTTATATCAAAAGAGATGAAGATATAGGAAAGTTTGATGGTAGAAGTGATGAAGGAATCTTTCTTCATTATTATACTTTGTAAAGCATAATGGTGTTACAATAAGATGTTGAGGAAAGTAGTTGAAAGTGCTAATGTCAATGTTGATGAAGATAAATTTAGACCATATAGAGCTTGTAGATATGATTCAAATGATCAGAATGATAGTTCAGATAAAGGAAAGAAAGTTCAGGCTCCAAATCAAGTTCAAATCAATCTGGTGAATTAAGAAAATAAAGAGGAAGTAACTAGTGAAAGTACAAAAGAAAGATCACAAGATTATGAAGTTCAAGAGCCTAAGACTCCAAGGTATGTAAGACTAAATCATTCAGAATATTAGATTATTGGTGGTAAGAATAAAGGTGTTTAGACTAGGAGAAGAATTGTAGAAGACTATTGTTTGATTTCAAATACTAGGCCTAATAATGTCAATGAAGCATGCAAAGATAAACATTAGATGGAATCAATGAAAGAAGAGTTACAAAAAATTGAGAAGAATGATACATGGACTCTTATTCTTAGACCTAAGGACAAAAATGCAATTAGAACTAAATGGGTCTTTCAAAATAAATTGAATGAGCAAGGCGACGTTATCAGAAACAAATAAAATTTGGTGTGTAAAGGATATTCTTAGATGGAAGGAATTAACTTTGGAGAAACGTTTGCTCTTATTTCTAGGATTGAATTTGTGAGACTATTTCTTACTTATGTTGCATATAAAAACTTCAAGGTTTATCAACTAGATGTCAAGTCAAAATTTCTAAATGGTTAACTGAATGAAGAATTATATATTGGGAAATCTAATGGATTTCAATTGACAGATTATGGAGATATGGTTTTTCGACTAAAGAAAGAATTGCATGGAATAAAGCAAGCCCCAAGAGAATGATATGCCAAATTGGAAAAGTATTTGTTGAAGCTTGGATTTAATAAAGGTACTACTAATAGTAACTTGTATTTAAAGATTAATCATGATAAATATTTGGCTATTGAATTATTTGTTGATAATATCATTTTTGGAGGAGATGATAGTTTGTGCATGAATTTTTTTGATGAGATGTAGAATGAGTTTGAGGTGTTTATGATTGGAGAAATGAAATTCTTTCTAGGATTGCAAATCACATAGTTAGATAAAGGGATCTTTATATCTCAGTCCATGTATGTGACAAAACTGCTAAATAAGTTTGGAATGGAAGATTCAAAGCTAGTTGGTACACCTATAGTGGTTGGATGTAAGTTGATTCAAGATGATCATTCTTCTAAAACAAATCAGACTAGATACAAATCCATGATTGGTGAATTGATGTATTTGACTCAAAATAGACCTGATATAATGAATGTTGTATGTATTGTTGCAAGATTTAAAGATGATCCTAAAGAATCTCATGTGACAACTGTGAAGAGGATTTTCAAGTACTTGAAGGGAGCAGTTGATTTTGGTCTATGGTATCCTAAAGATAACGACCTTACTCTAAGTTATTTTACTGATTTTCATTGAGCACGATATTTGAATGATAGAAAAAGTGCTAGTGGTGGTGCATTTTTATTGGGAAAGAAGTTGATATCATGGATAAGTAAGAAGTATAATGTCATTTGTTTATCTATTGTAGAGGTAGAATACATTGTTGTTGCTAACAACTGTACTCATGTATTGTGGATGAAACAGATGTTGAAAGATATCAGAGTTGTTTATGATGAAGATATTGTTATATTCTTTGATAATTCAAGTTTTATTAGCATTTCTAAGAATTTGTTGTAACATTCAAAAACCCATCATATATCTAATAAGTTTCTCTTTTTGAGAGATAAGGTGAGTGATATGGAAGTTAGACTAGAGTATGTTCCTACTAAGGAATAGATTGCAGATATTTTTACCAAACCCTTGCCTAAGGATACTTTTGAGTATCTTAGAGTGAAGCTAGGTTTGATTACCCCTCCTAATCATAATTAAGATTTAATGACTTGCATCAGTCTATGCATTACATATTCATATCTTGTGACTCAGATTGATGTTGCAGTGGCTGCTACTTAGGGGGAGTAGTCAGATGTTCAAACATATGTTCTAAAGAGCTTATTAATGTGTCCCTTTTTCATTGATTTCAAAGGGGGAGAAGAGTCATGTGAAAAACTTTGGAAGAGTTAAAAAGAAAAGGGAGAAGATTCATGATAAAATATGTGAAAGAGTTATGGAAGAAAAGAGTTAGAACCTAAGCGGGAGAAAGTGTTAAGAGAAACTTGCATTGATGGTGTTTTTCAAATCATGTTTTTCCATAAATTCCAAAGGGGGAGATTGTTGGATATTGTTGATATGTGGTTTTTATTGATTCCAACACTATTAGAATTAAAGTGTTTAAGGTTGTATATGTCGAGGATATTGAAAAAATTGTAATAAAATAAGATGAAGGTTTTCAATGTTGCAGTGCAGTTAAATATGTTGGTTAGTTAAAAATATTGATTGTGAGAAATTTTGGATTAAAGGGTTTCTTTTTAGGTATATATAGTTTATCCACCAAAATTTTTAGAGGTTCACATGAATATTTGATCAAGTTATGAGTATTTATGTTTAGACAGTTGTTTTGTTGCTTCAGTTGGTGTTCCTGAAAGATGTGATTCTGGTAATTTGAGTTGATGCGAATGTTTCTATGGTGATTCATGATGATTGAAAATTTTTCTAGAGCATGTTTTATCCATGTTGTTGGTTTGAATTGGTTGTTGTGTTTTCAATTGGTGATTTTCTTCTAGGTGTTCATGTTTTTCATGTTCATGGCCGACAGGGTGATTATAGCGTGTTGTGGATCTTCGAGGCTAATTTTTTAAGGTGTTTCATGTTCGAGACATGTTGTATTTGGTCCCTAATTTTTTTTGGCTGACTTTGGTTGATTCATATTGAAAATTATTTATGTTTTGGGCTGACATTTTGTATTCATTTTATATTATATTGGGTCGACTTTTAGTTGATGCTATCCTTAGATGTAGATATATATAAATGATTGTTTATATCATTGCAACATGCAAGAAGTGAGATGTGTGAGTTTTATGTGAAAATAAAGGTCAGCTCTTTCAAAGGAAGAAGTAAAGTGTGAAGAAGAGTAAGAAGAAGAAAGAGTGTGCTTAACCGAAACTATAATCAAGCATTAACAGATGCTATTTTATCAGTTCAAGATCTTTCAAATGGATTTAATCTAAATGTGACTGTAAGATAGTGTGTCTTATTTTGGGTAGTAAGCCTCTTTTGTATTTCACTAGTGAGCTCTAGGAAGTGTGCCTGAATGCATGTGCATTCCCCATTTTATATACTTTTAAAAGAGTATAAATTTTTGGATTAATCTCCATCGTGGTTTTTCCCCTAACAGAGTTTCCATGTAAAAATCTAAGTGTTATGTGTATTTCTACTATGATGATGGTTTTTTTCTTTCATGTTTAATTATCCAATCTAAGAATAAGGTTACTAAGTTTAATTTATGTGACACCTGATTCTCCTCCCCTCTCAATTGTCTTCCCTTGTGTTTCCAATAGTAAATAGGTCTATATAGAATATATGGCATCAATATACCGAGAAATGTTATACCAACTGAGGAGATTGTGTCTTTAAAAAATTAGACCAATTCTCTAGATGCTTTTTTATCAAAATGGGTCATCGATGAAGTAAACCATTGAGATAATATGGCATAACTCATTCTACTTCAAAAAAAAAGGAACTCCTATCAATCCATCAAATAGATTAAATATTCCCAAGACAACTAAAGGAAATAGCATTGTCTTGCCCAATTATTTTGGATATGTAAAAGATCCCTTATGGAAGAAAGGATAAGTGACAACCAAACCTTTATTCCTTTTGTACAATCCTTCCATCCTATTCGAAATTTTAAATGCTTCTTTCGAAAAGGAATTATTCCTTCCTATAATTTGATTCGACATAGAATTTTCTCTCGTTATACTTAATATTTTGGATTCCTCCTCTCCCCACATAGAAGTCAAATATAATGTAATATGGTTTTTATATGAATTAAATAAATTCACACAAAATTCCCCTTCAAAAGTAAGTAAATACATAGGAAACATGTAAAAGATATTTTATCCTACCATGACACAAGTTATGCCCCCAAAAATGGGGGAATATAACTTACTATCACAAATAATTTGGTCTTTAGACCAAAAACAAGCAAAAGGTGGAATACTGGAAAGAGAAAGTGATTCCTTTAATTGGCATATATTTCCTCAAACCACATATAAGAGTCATATTCTAACTTTTAGTGGGGAAATATCCAACAATGGGTTTCATGGAATGGATCATTAATTTGGATCCTAGGAAAAATAATGCCTTGGAATAAGCATTTGTAATCAAATGCAATAGAGGAATTCGATAGGAATCTATCCCTAGAGCTAACATCATGTAACCTAATTGAGACATAGTAGAATAAGCCAAGCCTCTTTTAAGATCTTTTTTAGTGAGAACCATAGTAGCTCCCAATAGGGTTTTTATTCCACCTATCCAAGAGATAAGATACATTATTAAAGGTAGAGCTTTAAAAATAGGAAAAAATTGAGCTACAAGAAAAATTATTGTTGCTACCATAGTAGTAGCATGTATAAGAGCTGAAAAGGGAGTAGGCCCTTCCATAGCATCAGGTAACCATACATGAAGTGGGAATTGTACAAATTTGGCTATTAGACCTAAAAATAAGAGAAAAGCACACAAAATAACAAAAAATGAACCAACCCCATCAATGCCAATCAAATTGTTTAATTTTTTAGACAAATATTGAAATTCAAAACTACCTGTTACCCAATAAAAACCTACGATTCCTAATAAGAATCCAAAATCCCCCGCACGGTTAGTTATAAAATATTTTTGACAAGCATTAGTCGCACTCAGATGGATAAAACATAAACCTATCAATAAATAGGAACACATTCCTACTAATTCCCAAAAATGATATGTTTGTAATAAATTAGGGCTAATAATTATTCCCAGCATAGAAGCATTGAAAAAATTAAGGTAAGCAAAAAACCTCATATATGTTTTATCATGAGACATAATTATCATTGTTAATCATAACCATGGTTCCAATTGTTGTAACTAAAACTAACATAATGGAATGAAGTGGATCTATAAAATAGCCCAACTCTAATGAAAACTTATTATTGATAACCCAGGACTAGAAATAGTGATAGATGAGACCATCGGTAATCTATTGCAAGAACAAATTGAAAGAAAGAAACATAGCTATGCTTAACAGAAAAATGATAATAAGAGCCCATGTATGAAAAACACTCTTAGTTGCTCGTAGAAAAAATAAGGATGCTAATCCAATTGGTACAGAAGCTGAAAGCGAAAGGAAAGGTATGATCCAAGCATATTTGTATATAAATTCCATAGGAAGATTAAATCATTATTCTCAATACTTTCCACATTCTTGGTTTCCAATCCACTAGATCCTGAAGAGAATAAAATAAAATAAATAGATCATGAATAAAGAAGAATGATAGAATATGGTATGGAATCCTATCAATTTCATATTTATTGATGACCTTTTTTCATCTTTTTTCTACAAATACCAGATTGAAACCAATCAATACTAATACTAATCAAATATTTGTAAGATGAGAAAGAAGGAAATATTTTTCAGTCTAGGTACTGACTATTAGTCTGCTATTGTAGATGAATAGTAGTTAGAAGTTAATCAAAGATTCAACCAATTTCAATTCCTAAGATAAGAAATAATTGAATCTATTAAAATGACATAGTGGCTTTTCATTCACTCAAAATTCGTGAGTATATACATATGTAAAAATTGAAATTGTTATTAATTTGTATTGTGGAAAGAGTTTGGGTTTATATTATAAAATATGAAATGATCATTTATAAAATATGTTTTAGAAGAATATCAGGTGAAAATACATTATTTATTTTAATTTTCAATAATTCTAATTGGAGGAGTTGCATTAAAGTTTATGTTCTTCAAATTTCCTTCACATCGAACTAATAAATAAATTAAAACCATATTATGGTAGTTCCAAAAAGGCATACCTCTAAATCGAAAACAAAAAACCATAAGAATTTTTGGAAGAAAAAAGCATATCAGGCTGCAGAAAAATCACTTTCTTATGTTAAGAGGGAGTATATTTATTCTAAGCTTGAGCTTGATGGTGATGGTGATTGGAAGATATTTCCTGTCAATTCACCAGAAAGAAAACCTTAGGGTTTTCCTTCCTCCATAGACGAGGAGGATAAGTACATAGAAAAGGAGAAGTATATGCTAGATATGACATTTCCCTCCATAGAAAATTTTTGGCAACCTGTAGATCCCTTCGTAGATCCCCTGTAGACCCCCCTGATGTGTAACATCATCAAATAGAGTACACCTCTATAAGACCTTAGAGAGGAGCAATCTAAATCTTTTTATCTCTTGGAGGTAGAAATACTCGAAAGGATGGTTAGGCAGAAGGGACACAGTTCTATAATTAGTCCCACTATAGCCCTTCTCTCTGACCTCTTTTAAAGATGGGGAATTTGTAAATCATTCTTTCGTCCCTTTTTTCTCTTTCCCAATGGAAAAGGATCAAAGTGTATCATTCTTTTCAATAATCTCTGATAAAATTTGACATTAAATATTTCTAGTGGCTTTATTTTATAGCCATTAACATAGGAGCAATCACAAATTAATATAGGAGTAATTGTATATTAACATACGAGTAATTGTATATATGGAGAGGGTTTGTATGAAAGCATAAAAAATTTGGAGATAAAAATAGTTTAGTGGTTGTTAAGTGTTATTCTAGTAGCTCTTTTACAATTTATCTATTTGTTTATAATATTTAGTTGCAAGTAATGTAGCTCAGATTTTTAATTAAGTCTGTGGTATTATACCCATTTTGCATAGGTTATTTCTAGCCATTGGCTTTACGAGTTCTATTTAATGTGGGTTCACTAGAAAAGAATGTAGCTCAAATTTTCAATTGACAAATCAACTCTTACATAGATTTTTTATCTTGTATTAATATGTTTAATGTGGGTTTGCGATCATCTATCATTTACCTGTGATTCTTAAGTGTTTTTCCAATAGTTCTTTTACAATTTATCTATTTTGAATATAATATTCAGTGCCAAATAATGTACCTTTAATTTTGAATTGAAAATCCAGTTGTTACATAGATTTCTTGTGTTGTATCAATATCCACTCCCCCATAACAAACAGTTCATTATTGTAATTCAGCTCTTCTATTTTGCATGTTCTTAGGTTCTATTTAATGTGGGTTTCCAATCATTTGTCCTTTTCCTATGATTATTAAGTGTCTTTCTAATTGTATAAGAGGTATAGGAATGACACTTATTTTCCACTATATATTATAGAGAAAAAGAACAATAAATAGAACTTTACAATATGCAGTAAAGAAGAGGAAAACCATGACAATGAATAGTTTGTTATCGGGAACTGAAAAAAGAGTACCATGAAGAATAGTTTGTTACCGAGAACTTCAAATAGATGAGGGAAAATAAATATCATGAAATATATTCTAGAAGACATATAACATGTTCCATCCAAACAAAATAACCATGATAATTAATAGTTTTTTTATAAAGGGCTTCAAATAGATGAGGGAAAAATAGTATCATGAAACATATTGGTACACAACAAGCAGTCTATGTAATAGTTGCAAGATGTATTAGAATAAAACTTTAGAATCAAACGTAAATGACAGATCAATGAAAACCTTTTTTCCTGCTTTAAAAATTTTCAGGTTGTGTATCTTCTCCTACCTCTCTTAAAGTTATATTTAATGTGGGGTTTCAATCATCTGTCATTTAATTATGATTCTCAAGTGTTTTTGTAACAATTTTTTTACAATTTCTAAAATGGAAGATGATCTAAAACACATTTTAAATGGAACTTTGACATATGGAGAATAGAAGGTGTAAACCACAACTATGAACAGTTTCTTATACAGATCTTATGCTATATAAAATGTGTATAGCACCAAATATGAACAAAGATAACAAGGAACAATAACTAGAGGCCCAAAAAACATAAACTAGTCAAAAGGTACAGGTAAATGCTATGTTGGATGAAGAATACAAGACCTAAACTATGACAATGAACAACTTGTTATAGGTAGCTTCAAAGAGATGCAAAAAAGATAATATCATGAAACATATGTTGGAAGTATGTCCTATATTTTCATTGATGTCACCATGTTGGTCCAGTACCTTGTACCGGTGTGCAGATAAAGATTATCTCATTCGATATTTGATTTGTTATTTTGGTTTGTATATTCTCTCTAGTAATCAATATGATCTAATTTTTTGGGAAAAGGCTTATGATTGTTGGAAGCATGTATGTATGTATCCTCAGATGTTCATATGTTTTGGTGATACGCTAGCATCAATTTTTGTGATTACATTTTAGTATTAGGTTAATCATGGTCGACCTAATATTAATTCTATAGCTCAACATAATTCATCATTATATGTGAGACCTAGCTTTTGTCCCACCCGACATGGGTGAATTGCTTTTGGAAAATCTTTATATGAATCCGACAAGTGAAAATATGAATTGCATCAAATTAGGCCAACCTAATTGATGCATGCAGGTATATATGAAAGGTAGTTAGAAGAAAAACATTAGTGGTGTTGGTGTTCCCATCAACATATCAAATGAATCCTAAAGACTAGCCAATTTCTTATGTTCAGATTCATACATAGATTTGGCCAACTAACAGGAAATGAGAATTAAACACATTTCCCCTGCACTTGAGACTCTGTAAGACATAGGGGGGTGACCCTTTAGCAATACCTAATGATTTAGACACACAATTAATAGGATATTTCTTAACAAATAATGCTCTCACAAAATTATGCTAAGAAACTTAAAATATCACTCAACATTGGCAAGACATTGAGTGAAATTCAAAAACTATCCTGGAGAACAAAGCAAACACATAACCCAAAATATAGAATTAAAATGGTTTTCGATTTAATAATTTGGGACCAAACTTAAAATAGTAGAAGAATGAAGATTGACCAGTGCCAAAAAGAGGGCTACAGAGTCATACAACTAGCATCTCATCCTACAATTTTGAACATGTTCTAAAGATCTTTTGGAATTGTTATCAAATTATGACAACAAGATCATGGAAGCTTTATCTAGTAATCATTCTTTACAAATCCACCTGAAACACAACACTCCTGTCACATTTGTTGAAGAAATTACAATATCCTCTAAATAATAGGCAGTAATAAGTTTAGATGGCACTTATTGAAGCAATTACATCATTCACAGAATAGAAGACAACAACTATTGCAACTCAAATGCAACAAATATGCATGAAAAAACCCATATGATATTTGATTATTGGATTCAAAAGAGTACCACATCTCAGAAATGGAGATAATTATCAGATAAAATATAAACATGAAAACATAATTCAGAACACACACTTCAGATTTAATGACTCAGTTACAATCATCCTAGATTTACTAATCTACCTAGAGCTTTTGTTTGACTTGCAGAGCTTTCATAAATTTTGGAACTTCTTACAATGAGAGAAGAATGGGAATATAAAGAAGAAAAGAAAAATCCAGAAGAAGACCTATTGAAGACATCTGGAAGAATCTTTCACCATTCATTAGCAATTTGCAAAGCTTCTCTCATCTCTCCTCAGCAATAGAAAATTTTCCCATGTGGAGAAATTCACTCTATTTTACCTTGTTGTAAAAAAATTCCTCTTACCTATGAAAACTCAATTATTTTTATTTTACTGCAGCTGGACATTTTAATTTCATCTCCCAAAAAATGAAGTCTTCAAATAGTGAATACTTTATTCACATTACAAATCACTCCATCGTGCACTTCAATATTTTTCCCCTTTTATATTTCAACTATTAGTCTTTCTAAATGAAAAGAAAGGCTCATCTAAAATATTTATCATCGAGAAAATATGACCTTTTTCCTATGCCCTCTATACTCACCCTCTTATATTTTCTCCACTAATTATTAAGGATCAAATCCCACACATTTTCAGCAAAAATCTTATATTTAAAATTGAAATTATTTCCCCCATAAAAATTTTCTCACTGAAAAATGATCACTGTCACCTCTTTTTTTTCCACCCCACAATTAAATATGGGTGAATATTTAAAATTTTGGCATCGGGCATTTTACCTCCTTGGTCATGCTTTGAAAGCATGTGTCGGGACCACCATCCACGTGGCACAAATTCACTAACCTCGAATGAATTTCTCTGATGTCATCCTCTTGTGCGCGAGGTTAGTGAGTTGGGGCTAAGATGTGTCCACATCGCCCCCATTTCATTTGGTCGTTGATTCTAGATTTTGTCCTAACTCAAAACCTTCTGTAATTATCTTTCAATCAGTTGCACTTGCTTGGCCAAGGTGATTCTAGATAGCTTGAATAAATCCCTCTTCATGGAGAACATAAGCACCTCATTGAGACCTCCACGCACTACTTTTTCATTTGCATAAAACTTTCTGCAATCACTTCAATGAACTCATCTATTCAAGCACCTTCAACTCTTGATGGCGCCCTTGCACACATCATACAAGTCTCTCTCTAGTGCGATCAAGAACAACAATACAACTTCTATTAGCATTTTCTTGAAATTTACCAATGCCTTTTCAACAATCCACATAGTGCATATCATGCAATCATGGTGTTCCATGTAACCACATTTAGTTAAGGATTTTCGTGTCAAACAAGTTCACATACATTGTCCTTTGATGCATTAGCCCCTTCATCTGGATCAAAAAACTTGAACCCCTCATGGAATTTGATGGTGTTTCTACTTCTTAGTGTGCTCTGTTAGATACCTATGTCATCTACCAATTGCATCTGCTTAAAAATTTTAAAAGAATTTTCAAAACCTCCATTTTGTGTATCGACCAACATAGCATTCCATAAGATTACATTTCAAAGGCACTCTCCATTTCTTGCATCCTTTCCACTTTGGGATTTTCAAAAAAAAATTATATACCTTGTCAATGCTAGTGCTTTCCATTCATGGATTGATCCCCAAATCGAGCTCCTCAATGCTCTATGCCTTGATGGATGCATGTACCCTACTCCATGCACTTGTTTTCTATCATCTGTTGGCTATGCCTTCTCTGCACTAACATCTTAATACACCCTTTCAAGATGTGTGACATGTTCTTGGAATCATCCTTTCATTGCAAGGAATGTTTGACAGAACCCCACCATCCTTTGTCTAAGCTATGCTCACTTACCTCTTCATGGGCACCCAATTTGATGGTTTCTAAGGCCCTTTCAACAAATTCATATTGTGCACAATTCTTGATTGGCATAGAGGCCACGCCATGTCTTTCCCTATCAAGGTTTTTACAAACTCACTAAACATGTATTCTTGAAGGATATAATAGAAGCATGATGTTTATATAAATCCTTCAAGTTCAATATAGTGATGCAAGAGATACATGTATCTATTGCTTTAAATTCCTTATATGTTCATCATAATCATGACTTTAAACTTTTGTTCACCCTTGACATTTGGTAATCAAGTCACTTTCTTGAAGATAGGATTTTTTTATGTCCTTAAATAGATGCGCATTCAATGAATTTTCGAATCCAATCTAATCTTTTGTTTTCATTCAATCATGGAGGAAAATCTCTAAAATAATTTTAATTTTTAAATGAATTTTCAATATAAGAACTCCTTGGATCTGATTTATTTGGTGGAGCCTTGACAGTATCCTTTGCTTTGAGCACTCACTATTGTTTTTCATTGTGTCAATATGAGCATTTGAAACATTTCCATTTTCAAATTAATAATAGCTTTGACCTTCCTTTTCACCAATTCTTTCGTGATCACATAAAACACTTCAACTTCATAACTATGCAAAGCAAATTGGGTCCCCATGTGTGCCCGACTAAAACAAAATTCATTTTGAAACAAATTTTATGCTTAATTGACTCAACATTGCTTCTTGAATGCATCTAGAGTTAAAAGACAGACTGGGTTGCCATTAAAATATTTTTGGCACATTTGGAAAATGAGAAAAACTTGCCAAGTGGGCTCTAGAATCGGCCTTGAAAACTAGGAAAATGACCTCCTGGAGCAATGAAAAATTGCAAGCTTGTAGACATTCTATCCAAGAATAGAGTGAAATAGATGGATCAGATAAATGAGTCACTAGGTGAAAGATATTAATCAGAAAAGTTGATCACTTGAAATTTTCACAACAGCAGCCTGTTGATAACCAATTAAAACTAGTCAAATCACCTCGTTGGAAATATACCAAATCAACTCCCGGTGAGCTACCACTAGAAACATAGGCTTATTTTGGATCATTGAGCACATTTTCAAGAGGAATTTTCTTGAATCGTCAATCTTTACGAGATATTGAAGGTCAAAGTTGACCTCCTTGAAAGATTTCTTAAAATGCAAGTGCAAAACTGAATAAATTACTTTTGGTTTTGACTTGTTAAAAATATAAAATCAACTTATAAAGCTCTGAAACCTGAAATGGGAGTTCATTTAGGTGGGAATAATACAAAGCTACAATCATCTTGACATGAAAGTCAACCAGTTGTAAATTACAAGCTCAAATGGGAGGCTACTTTGTAAAACTGAAAGTTTGCAAATAGCAAAAAAGTGCCAAAACCCTCCAGCTTCGCTTTTTAAAACCTTGACAAAAACTATCATGGGAAGCTAAAAATTGACATGTCTGCTCACATATGTCACATGCGTGAGCTTGAAAATGGGTTTTGCATGAAAATCAATAAGCTCCGAGATATGACCCTCCAAAGTAGGTCACTTAAGCAGATTCATAAGTACACTTCTAAGAGTGTAGAGCAGAAATTTTAATATGAGCACTTCAAATTTGTAAAATTTGAGAGTTCCATCAGTGGCTCTGACTGGAGATGTATGCCCCCTGTGGGCATAGAAAGATTCTAGATCTCTGGGGAGTAGACCAAAAGTTGAGTCCATCAGGTGTTCTCAAACTGCTCCTTTATTTATTCTTCCTTTTCAACTTCATCTGGTGATCTCGGGCCACCAAATAGAAAATGGGAATCAATTTTTACCTCTATCAAACACAATTCTATAGAAATATTTGATCTCCCTTAACTCATGCTTGCCTTTGTCAAACTGTAACAATACAAACATCTACACCTTTGCAAACACAAGTATCAAGTTGCCTTCATACAAGTGGAAACTTTCTCTCTATTTGGCATTGTTATCACATGGAAGCCGGATCACATAGGCCACTCCACTGCCCTTCTCTTCATTGTCTGATTTCATATCAAGTGGTAATATTTGAAGATAAGAATCAAGACCACATGAAAAAATGGTCTTATCACATTCACTAACCCCTTCATAATGATCATGTTCAGAGGAGACGCCATGGCTGAAAAATAACATGCAATCATCTTGTGTGTTGAGAAATAATTTCTCATACATATGTATCTCCTCCAACTAAAATACATCACAGGTCGGCTTGTCATCATAAAACCACCACAACCCAAACACATTATCATGTGTTTCAAGATTCTGAAAATCAGGTTTATCAACACTAAAAGTACTTTCATCTTCATTCAAATCATGACATTTAGCAAAAACATCAACCTCCAATGCATGAGCAGTGTTCTTTATCTCAAGTTCACACATGTTGTCAAATTCATTATTCATACCACTATGCAAGTCGATATGGAATGCTTCAAACAAAAATTCAGATAATTCAAATTTTAAGCTTGAGCCCAAAGTTTCACATTCATTTTTCATAATATGTTCAGTGTTTGAACCATTGTGAATGTTATCACTTTCAAGATTAACAGGGTTACCAAAAATACTTTCATGTGCAATATTAGCTGATAAGCATATTGACCCATATACAAGAGACTCACTGTTATCTGATTTTTTTTTTTCCAGCAATAGAGTTAGAACCTCCATATCCTTGCACACTAATGCATTCTTCATTAAAAGAAAACATATCCTTTTGCAAACTGTGAAGACGAGAGAGATCATCAAAGAAAAACCCGCATTCAATCCCATACTGATTGACATCACACCCACTATCATTTGCATCATATGGCTGCTCCACACATTGATCAAAAGTTTTTGCAATGCCAACATAGCTTGAAATCCCATCAAACTATTTAACATTATCATTGGGTAATAGGGTTGATCCTAGATCCATGTTATTTTCACAATGCATGACTTGATCCTTCATAAATGAGTTTCTTCCTTCATCAATGTGCACCTCATCATGCATTTCATATACAACTAACATTTTAATTTCTTCTTCATATAAAAAATCATGGACAACAAAGACATAAGTAGGTTTATCAACATCTCCATCACTTCTAGCAATACTATGTTCATGATCACCAAATTGAACACACATATGTTTTTCCTCAAGTTCTTCATCATTGACAAAATCAACATGCTCCATGGATTTCAAACCCGAATTACATTCCAAGTTTGAATCAAAGGAAATTGGATCATTCTCTTGTGGAAAAGTGATTTCATGAGCATCCATGTATTTACATTCTTGAGGTAAAGAAAGTGCTTCCATATCATCCTTATAAGAGCATTCATAATCATCATAAGAGAAATCAATTTGACTTTCATCAGCATCCTCATCACAAGAAAACTTCTCACTACACAATCCACGTTCAGATTCCTCAGAATAAGTGCTTGGAATTCTATCTTCAATGTCTCCATCAATGATTTGTGATGAGAGATCATCAGCAATTACACTATTTTCACTAACCAAAACCTTACATGGAATGATGTTTTGCATCTCTTCTATTGCTTCATCACACAAGATATTTTAAGAAAAAAATTCATGCATATCTATTTTCTCATCATACCATGTATCTTCATCTTCATTAATGTTGCAAGGATATCCACACGTGTTGATTGTGAGCTGATTAAAATTAATGTCCTCATTTATAAAATATGGATCTTCATTTCGCAATACACTCTTTTCATTCTTGTGTATCATGTTCTAATTTTCCTTGAATAAGACAGCTACTACCTTCATTTTGAGATACCACAGTTTGTGCATAAGTAAGTCGAGCTCCCATAATAACCTTTATGCAATCAAGTACTTGATCCAAACTTTGAGGCTTCAACCCCTTTGGCAAAGTACTCATCCTAGAATCATAGATTTCAAAAAATAAATCAATACACATTGAATCCTCAGGTCTAGGAATTATGGGGACTTTCAACAAGGCATCCAAAAACCTTGAGAACAAAGCATGTGTTGATTCTCCATTGTGCCTCTTCATTTTAGACAATCTTTGAACAAAAATATGTTTGATCAAGTTGCTCAAATTTTGACATCATTTAACATGGAGTTCATTAGAATGTGCATATTGTGATGATGGAGAATCGGAGCAGAAACATTACCATATTGAAAAGCACCTCTACTATCTAGTCCATGAATTCTATTTGCATGAGATGTGTTAGGATGATCAACACTCACAACTATTTGTCCTTTCATCATTGAATAACTCAAGTTGTTCTCAATGTCCATAGCAATCGGATATGCTTGGTGTAGGGTTGTGGTCTCTTTGTCTCTTAATAAGAAACTCATCTTCTTTTCAAATGCTCCTGAATACATGACCAAAATTTTAGCATCATTTTGTCTTATGTATTTAGGAATCTCTCTTATGATCTTTGAAAACCTAAGAATAAAAGATGGGACTAACTCATCTTTTCCTTTCTCCATGTTCATGAACTTATTCCTTATCAAAACAGGGTCAATCCTCTCTCCAAATTGCTTTATGAACACTTCCTTAAACTCTTCACATGAATGAATGGAGGAAGATGGTAAATAAGAGAACCAATCCCTTGCATCTCCTCTTAGATACTGAACAAATAATCACATGATCACATCTTTGTGGTCAATCTCATAATCATCCATCAAATTACTGAATTCTTGGAGATGCTTATTTGTTGATTCAGACTTAACACCAATGAATCTTGGTAACTTATTTCTGACTTTAGCTTGAATTCCATTTGAGTAACCACTAATGCCACTGAAATTGATAGCTTTGTACCTTCCAGTTCTGAAACTTCTTTGACAATTCTGTTGGGACTTATCACAAACCATGGTTGCACCTAGAACAATACTAGGATGCATATATTGAAGCATTTAAACATGCCTCTTTCAAATTTCATATATCAATTCTACATTTGATCATTCATTTCCCTATTTATATCTTTCATCATGATCTCATAATATTACAATGTATAATTCAAATGCATCTAAGCCTAAGATACATTAAGTGGGAAAATTAACAACTAGCATACTTCTCTAACATAATACATGGGTTGCAAATTACAATTCAGAAGTATGCAAACCTAATACTACTATCATGTCCCTTTCTTAGTGCTAATCACTCAATAGGGAACCAAGAATTTTATCCTAAGATGTTCAAAAATGGTTTTCATACATGAATTTCTTGAAAACCAAGAGTGAAGAATACCTGGAAATGTTGCAACTGCTACAAATTATTTCCCTGACTGGAAATAGTGTAGATCTGGAACTTTCTTCAAATATTCAAGAGGTTCTTCTGATAGATTTTCCACCAATCTTAATAGAGGAATGAACTTCAAGCAATATGAATTTCTTTCACAAATAAATTTCTTTATGAGTTCCTTCCACCAGCAGAGCACCACAAATCATGGAATCTTCAGGTTCACTACAACAAATCTTCCTCCAAGTTTGAAATCCTTCAATGTTTGAACTAAGTTTAGAATTAAAAATGGTATGACTTCATGCAATGACTATTAAAAGCTAGATTATGCAATCATAATTTCCACAAATTCTCCCCAGTAGAGTCACCATTTTGTTGGTGTTCCAAATCAACAAATCAAATGAATCCTAAAGACTAGACAATTTCTTATGTTTTGATTCATAGATAGATTTAGTTAACTAACATGAAATGAGAATTAAACACATTTCCCCTACACTTCAAGATTTGTAAGACCTATGGGGTGACCCTTTAGCAATAACTAATGATTTATACACACAACTAACAAGATATTGCTTAACAAATAATACTCTCACAAAATTATGCTAAGAAACCTAAAATATTACTCACCATTGGCAAGACATTGAGTGAAATTCAGAAAGTAGCATGGAGAACAAAGCAACCACATAACCCAAAATATAGAATTAAAATGGTTTTTGATTTAATAATTTGGGACCAAACTGAAAATAGCAAAAGCATGAAGATTGACCAGTGCCAAAAAGAGGGCTATGAAGTCATATAACCAACATCTCATCCTACAATGTTGAACATGTTCTGAAGAATTTTTGCAATTGTTATCAAATTATGACAACAAGACCACTGAATATTTATCTAGTAATAATTCCTTACAAATCCACCTGAAACACAACACTCTTGTCACATTTGTTGAAGCAATTACATTATCCCCTGAATAATAGGCAATAATAAGTTCATTTGGCACTTATTGAATCAATTACATCGTTCACAGAACAATAGGAAACAACTATTGCAACTCAAATGAAGAAAATGTGCATGAACAAACCCATATGATCTTTAATTATTGGATTCAAAAGAGTACCACATCTTAGCAATGGAGATAATTATCAGATAAAATATAAACATGAAAAAATAATTCAAGACACACACTTCCAATTTAATGACTCACTTACAATCCTCCTAGCTTTACATTTATACCCAGAGCTTCTGGTTGACTTGTAGAGATTTCAAAAAATTTGGAACCTCTTACAATGAGAGAAGAATGAGAATATAAAGAAGAAAAGAAAACTCCAGAAGAAGACTCGTTGAAGAAATCTGGAAGCATCTTTCACCATTCATCAGCAATTTGCAAAGCTTCTCTCATTTCTCCTCAAAAAAAGAAGTTTTCCTCCAAATCTGCCATTCCTTCAAGTTGCTCAACAACAACAAAAAAATCCCATATGGAGAAATTCACTCTATTTTACCTTGTTGTATAAAAATGACTCTTGCCTATGAAAACTCAACTATTTTTCTTTTACTTGCAGCTGCACATTTTAATTTCATCTCCCAGCAAATGAAGTCTTCAAATAGTGAATACTTTATTCACATCACAAATCACTCCACCATGCACTTTAATATTTTGTCCCTTTTACATTTCAATTGTTAGTCTTTCTAAATGAAAAGAAAGCCTCCTCTAAGAATGTTATCATCGAGTAAATATGACCTTTTACCCATGCCCTCTATACTCACCCTCTTATATTTTCTCTAGTAATTATTAAGGGTGAAAGCCCCACACATTTTTTTCTAAACATTTTATTTTAAAAAATTTAATTCTTTCCCCCATAAAAATCTTCTCACCGGAAAATGAATATCACCCACACCTCTTTGTTTTCCACCCTTGATGCAGACCCAGGAGGCTCAAACCCAAACAATATGACAACCTTCCTTTAAGAGGCATTTAACAAGATTAATAAGACCTACTTGAACAATCTTGACAACCCTCAATGCCTCACAGCCAACAGAAACATGATTTCACAAATTCACTCCTTGAATCACTAGTAGTAGTGGAAACTTAGTTTTTTCCCAATAACTCAAATGTTTCTCAAAACACCAAACAAAATATTGATTTTTTTGGATACCCATTTCAGGGTTACAACACATATATCAAACTTAGATACAAGTCCTTTGGACCAACTATGAAAAACAATAACCTACCCCTGCCACGGGCTAGTGAATTAGCCTCCTTTTACAAAGGGCCCCCCTCATAGACTTATGAAAATACTCTAAAAATCTAGCGCAGCACTAGGTAGTTCAAAAAACCTCAAAATACACCCTTGTATTCCACTGGTACAGCCTCCATCATGGCAAACCCAGAAACCCCTTGTTTAGGCACCTTTGATGAGGGTTTATTGAATATGATACTTCCACAGCCTCCCATACCATGCCACCAACTCAAAAAATCATATTTTATCCCCAATATGCTTAAAATTTCATAAAATAGCCATTCCTAACTTCCCATTATTAGACTCAAGATTGTACCCATCAAATCATGCACTTTTCCAATGGATTCCACCCCAGGGACTCCCACAAAGTTATGAAAATCACTTACCCTGCACAAAAAAATTTATGAACATGATTATTAGGCCTATCTAAGCCTATCCACTAAGTTGCATGTCTTCACAGTGGGTAGAAGGCTTATAATTCCATTTTGACTCCCCTCAAAGCTCCAAAAATAGGGTAAATATGCAGTTTAAAAAAAACAGTGATTCCTCCCTCAATATAAACGTTCAAACCCTCAAATCAAATGAATTTGGAAGCTAACTCATATATATACACATTAAAAAGTATTTTCAGAGCCAAACTTGACTTTATGGGTCCGTACTAGGCTTGCAAAGTTCAGGAAATCAAGAAAAACTTGAAAAACAGAGAATTAACACCAAAACAGAGCTTTTTTCTCAAAGATCTATTCATCAACCCCTCATTCGGGTTCACAAGACACTCTTATACAATTTTCACCTCCAACAAAATCCTCTAACATGAATAACCAACAAATAAAAACTTTGTAAGAGGAATTAGCCATTGGGTTTCAAATTTGTTGCATTAGTGCAACTTACAAATTTGGTATTTTCCCCTTTTAAAACATTTTATTCTTCCCTAAAGTCCTAGAAATTCTTAATAAACTTCCTAGACCTCATTTAACTTTAATACTAACCTCAAAAAACCTATTTGACCCACCTTGACACAATTGACCATCTTGAATAACTTTGTAGCATTATTACACATTATGGTCAAATCATCAAATAAAGACTCCAAATCACTTGGGATACATAAAAAATGATCAAATATAGACCTTATTGAAATAAAAGGACTCAACTCTCCTATCCTAGACTCACTCTTCACCTATGACCATTAGTGTACTATCAAGAGGCCTATGCCCTTGCACCATACAACCCCCCTGAAGAAAAACTCGTGTCCCATGAGTAATCATGTGCTACATCTTCAAGTTGTATTCTACATGTTCTCTGACCTGCAACCTTCTTGCCTTGACATAGTCTAGGTATCCATGATGTTACCATGCCTTGAACTACACTTTCATGTGGCTTCCTACTTGGAATCAAGCCTGTGTGAGGCCTCTTTGTTGTCCCCTAACCAAAACAAGTGAAGGTGATTGTCCTCATACCCCTGAACCAACCTTTATTATGTGCTTTGTGTCCATGCCCTTCCTGGGTTAGTCTATCATGCTCATTTTTGTCTTTTCCCTTTAGTTCATTATACTTTTTTATGACATCAATAGTCTGATCAAACTTAGCCTTCTTTTTCCCCACACCTTCTAACTGTCCTTTATTCTGATGCAACACCATAGGACATCTAACTATCCCTACAAACACATTATCAACCTCATCTTGCCTTTCCAAAGACCCTTTCTTCTCACTCTGCCCTTTACCGGTCTGAACCACCTTGTTACTCAACTCCTTATTCCATACAAAGGTATGCTTCACCCCATCCTCATGCAAACCACACGTTCCCTTCTTACTCAATGTCCTAACATCATTTGTAGGTGTCATCCTTATGGTCACAACACCATCAACCTTCTCCAAACTTGTCCCACAATTAAATTTTGGCAAATATTTAAAATTTTGACATCAAGCCTTTTACCTCCTTGCCCGTTATTTGAAAGCTTGTGTCAGGACCCCCATCCAAGTGGCACAAATTCGCTAACCTAGAATGAATTTCTCTAACGTCATCCTCATGTCCACAAGGTTAGCAGCTAGGGCTAAGATGTGTCCACATCACCCTCATTTCATTTGGCTGTTGATTCTGGGTTTTTCCCTAACTTGCAACCGTTTGCGATTATCCTTCATTTGGAAGCACTTGCTTTCCCAAGGTGATTCTAGACAGCTTGAATACATCCCTCTTCATGGAGAACATATGTGTCCCATTGAGACCTTCATGTATTGCTATTTGCATTTGCATAAAAAAATTTGCAATCACTTCAACGAACTCATCAATCCAAGCACCCTTAACTTTTGATGGTGCCCCTACACATATGATACAAGACTCTCTTTGGTGTGGGCAAGAACGAAAATACAAATGCAATTAGCATTTTCTTGAAAGTTACTAATGCCTTTTCAACAATCCACATAGTGCATATTATGCAATCATGGTGTTCCATGTAACCACATTTAGTGAAGGATTTTCTTGTCAAGCAAGTTCATGTGCATTGTCCTTTGTTGTATCGCCCCCTTCATCTGGTTCAAAAAACTTGAACCCCTCATGGCATTTGATGGCGTTCCTGCTTCTCAATGTGCTCTATTGCATACCCGTGTCATCTGCCAATTACGTCTGCTTAAAATTTTCAAAATATTTTTCAACAACTCCATTTTGTGTATTGGCCAGCATAGCATTCCATAAGATTACATTTCAAAATGCACTCTCCATTTCTTATGTGCTTTCCACTTTGGGGATTTTCAAAAAAAAATTATATACCTTGTCAAAGCTAGTGCTTTTCATTCATGGATTGATCTCCAAATCGAGCTCCTCAATGCTATATGCCTTGATGGATGCACGTACCCTGCTCCAGGCACTAGTTTTATATCATTTGTTGGTTGCATGCTCCCTCTGCTAACATCTTAATACACCCTTTCAAAATGCATCCCATGTTCTTGGAATCCTCCTTTCACTGCACGTAATGTTTGACAAAACTCCACCATCGTTTGTCTAATTTGCACCCTCTTACCTCTTCATAGGCACCCAATTTGATGGTTTCTAAGGCCCTTTCAACAAATTCATATTGTGGACACTTCTTGATTAGCATAGAGGTCGTTCCATCTCTTTCTCTATCAAGGTTTTTATAAACTCACTGAACATGTATTCTTAAAGGATATAATAGAAACATGATTATTATACAAATCCTTCAAGTTCAATATAGTGATGCAACAGATACATGTATCTGTTGCCTGAAATTCCTTATATGTTCATCACAATCATGACTTTGAACTTGTGTTCACCCTTGACATTTGGTAATCAAGTCACTTTCTTGAAGACAAGCTTCTTTTATGTCCTTAAATAGATGCACATTGAATGAATTTCCCAATCCAATATAATCTTGTGTTTTCATTCAATCATGGAGGAAAATCTCCAAAATAATTCCACTTTGTAAATGAATTGTCAATATTAGAACTCCTTAAATCTAATTTATTTGGTGGAGCCTTGATTGTATCCTTTGCTTTGAGAAATCACTATTTCTTGGCATTGTGTCAATATGAACATTTGAAACATGTCCATTTTCAAATTAATAATAGCTTTGACCCTCCTTTTCACAAATTCTCTCGTGATCACAGAAAACACTTCAACTCCATAACTATGCAAAGCATGCTAGGTCCCCATGTGGGCCCAGCTGAAAAAAGAAACGTTTTGAAACAAAATTTGTGCTTAATTGATTCAATATTGCTTCTTGAATGCATCTGGAGTGAAAAGATGAACTGGGTTTCCATTAAAATCTGCTTTCTAGCACATTTGGATAATGAGAAAAACTGGCCAAGTGGGCTCTAGAATCAACCTTGAAAGTTGGGAAAACGACCTCCTAGAGCAATAAAAATTTGCAATATTGTAGACATTCAATCGAGGAAGAGAGAAAAATATGGCTCAAAGAAATGAATCATGAGGTGAAAGATATTTATCAGCAAAGTTTCTCAGTTGAACTTTTCACAATAACAGCCTATTTAGAACCAATTAAAACTGATCAAATCACCTTGTCGGAAAAATACCAAATCAACTCTCGATGAGCTCCATTGGAAACATAAACTTATTTTGGATCATTGAGAATGTTTACAAGAGTAATTTTCCTAAATCATCACTCTTCACAAGATATTAAAGGTCAAAGTTGACCTCCCTGAAAGATTTTTGAAAATGCAGGTGCAAAAGTGAATAAAATGCATTTGGTTTTGACTTGTTAAAAATAGAAAATCAACTTATAAAGCTTTGAAAACTGTACATGGGAGTTCATATAGGTGGGGATAATGCATACCAACAATCATCTTGACATGATAGTCAACTAGTTGCAAAATACAAGCTTAAACAGGAGGCTAATTTGCGAAACTGAAAGTCTGCAAACAACAAAAAAGTGCCAAAACCCTTCAGCTTTGCTTTTCAAAACCCTGACAAAACTTATCATGGGAAGTTGAAAATTGCATGTATGCTCACATATGTCACATGAGTGAGCTTGAAAATTGGTTTTGCACGAAAATCAACAAGCTCTGAGATATGACCCTCCAAAGTAGGTCACTTAGGCAGATTCATAAGTGCACTTCTGAGAGTGCAAAGCAATTTTTTTAATATGGGCACTTCAAATCTGTAAAATTTCAGAGTGCCATCAAGTGGAATGCGAACGAAAATAAAATAAGAAGTGTGTATGTGTATGTGTGGTAAGTGAAGTGTGTAAATAGAAGGTTAAAGATCAATCCGATGTCATGCAAGCGAATACTTTGAGCATCAAAGGAATTGAATCTGCACTTATGGTGTAACTTCATTAGTTCAACTCTGGTAGTTAGCCATTTTTTTTTACATAATTTATGTAGGAAGTGAGCGTCCATGGTTGGATAGTGAGTCCTTATAAGTAGTGATATTTTTGTATATGGCAGTGAGCCTCCTTGTAATCAGTTTTGAAATAACTATATATTGTGAGCTAATCCTCACCATGGTTTTTCCCTCATTGGGTTTTCCATGCTAAATCTGGTGTTCTTGTGATGTGAAAATTCATGTTTTGTTATTGCTCTTATCTGTTTTACGTTGTAAGGTAATTAAAGGTGTTTTTTCAATAATCTTCTTTGGATATTGATTCACCCCCCTCTCAGTATTCAAACAATTCAACAATTGGAATTAGAGCTCTGGTTCCTCTAGATAAGTCTAACAGCTTGAGGGAGATCCTACAGATTGAACAAATGGGTAAAGAAGAGCTCCAGACTACCCTTGAAGATATTGACAAAGCTAAAATTGAAAACAAAGACCTGAAAGAAAATCTTGATGAAGCAAATGAATGCATCCAGAAATTGAAAGAGTGGTTAAAGAAATTCAAAGAAAGATACAAATAAGTGAGTGATGACTTGAAATAAGCAAATGAAGAGAATACTAGACTAAGGTTGAAATTAGATGAAAATAAGAGATTTCAAGAGTGCTTGAAAATATTAATACAAATCAAGGCTGATGTTTTCTCTATGCTTGAATAGGAAGTGATGAATCTAAAAGAAAAACTTGAGAAAGGAAAAATTTGTGAACATAAATTTAAGACAACCTCCACCAAGCTTGATGAATTAATAGAAGGAAAGAAACATTCTAAAGACAAAGGTGGATTTGGAAATGAAGCTAATGAAAAAATGTAGAACTCAAATCAAGTAATCAATTAGGAGACTCAAGATAAAGGAAGCATAAAGGAAACTCTAGAAGGAGATCACCTATCAAACAACCAAATGCACAAGGGTACTCATCATTCAATGGTGTTTTTTTTTCACGTAATAATTTTTTTCATAAGGTAACTGAGTGTAGGAGTGGGATGAATTATTTTATTGGTCCCTTCTCTAGAAAATTTTATACATACAAGAAGATCATACATAAAATTATTGAGTGTCGATCTTTGGTAAGGATGATTAGTCAGGTGATGATGAACAGTTTCAATGGAAAAAGGATAAATCAATCATTTGATGGCTATTGCTATATATGTAACATGTTTTGACACAAATAAAATAAATGTAGAATAGGGATTAATTGAAATCATACAAGATAGAGAAATATTACGTGTTACTATTGTAAGAAACCAGGAAATGTTTCAAAAGTCTGCAGAAGTAAAAAGGGAAAGCAGACTGCTCTGACAGAAGATGATGAACCAATGAAAAATATTGATAAGGAATATATTAAGCAAGAAATGAGAAAGATATGGAAAAATAAAGAAGAATTAGAGACTAAGTTGATGTGTCTATACCCTCATCTAGTGCAAATGAATCCTCTGGGAATTAGACCTAGCATGGTCTTAGGGGGATCTTTATCATAAAATTGATTAAACCCCCAGAAATACGACGTGTCAGGTGATGGAATAAGGATATGTTCTAATGAATGATAGAACAAATGTAATACAAAAGAAACTGGAAGAAATAAAGTGAGCATGTTCTTTTGTGGAGTAAATTAGGGTTTCTTAGAAAAATAGAAGAAAAGTTTGTCAGATTTTTGCAATTAATGTGAGTTAGGGGAAAATGATGGTGTATAAAGGAAATTTTACAAATCATTTTTTGATCATCAAAAGTATTTTAAGGATTTGTAGAGTGACTTGGAACCTTCTTAGAGAATTTCTAAAGCAATTGGAAGCCCTTCAAGATATTTTTGTGGACATTTGAAATGAAGCGATGAAAGTTTTTGTCTCTCGCTATTGCAAAGAAAGGTAATAGAAGGGTATGTGCAGGATCATCATGGAAAAAATAGGCCCTTAACTGGCAATAAAAAGATAGAAAATCAGAGTTAGACAACTTGACTTAAAAATTTGAATAAGCTATCTATCTTATTTCAAAAAAAATGTAAAAATAGAATCTGTAGAAAATTGAATGTAATTTCTAAACTAGACCTTTATTTAAAACAAAAAATTTATTTGGTGAAAATTTGAAATTTCAATGCAGTAGTTTTTAAATTTGAGGGTAAAAATAAGAAGTAGGTGTTTGTCTTACCACCCTAACCACAATAAAATGATAATATTTTTTTATAATATTTTACATATAAGTAGATGACTCATGTCTCGATGTGATGCATATTTTTTAATATTTTTTTTCCAAGTAAATAATTAATTAAGAATTTTTTATTACAACATTTAAAAAATATAAAAGCTCGTCTGTCTAACCACCTTAACTTAGTCAAAAATTCATGAAATTCAATTTTTTTTTTAAAATTCTATAGTATGCAAAGCATAGAATGTGATGCATGTATTGAATTCAAAAAATATGACACCGTTTGAAAGTTATAGATTTTTTTCAATCAGCCTATCAATTAGGACTTTATTCATAATTCTAATAGAAAATGAATATTAATTATTTATTAAATTCAAAGTAAAGAATAATTTATATTGGTGGAAAGCTGAGAATCTCCTCTAGAAACCCTTTTCATTTCATCAATTTTGGGTAAAAAAAAAGTCGTCAGCCACATGGGCCATCATATGGATTACATATCGCTACTTTTTGGCCCATCATGATCTTGCACATACCCAGAAGAAATACTTGTTGAATTTTAAGAAGTTAAGATATTTAATGGAACCTTCTAATAGAGGATCAAGAATAAATATCCCACTGAAATTAAAATGAGTCGAGTTGGATGAATTCGACCATCACAGAAGAAAGAAAATGGAATCAAGGTTGGAACCAAGTGATCTGCAGAACTTGCAAACCATAGGTTTGGATTGTTGGGGAGAATTCCCTTGGATTGATGACAAATAATTTATCTTCTTCCTCTTAAAACAACTCAAGGATAGTAGCATTGTATTGGATAAATCTATCTAATTACGAAGGAAGAAATCGAAGCAGTTACCAAATTGTGCAGCATTAGAGAACCTCCTGGATGGAAGACTATAAAATACAAGGAAGTAGAGGAAATGACGGGAGTCGACAAAGATCCCCAAGCACTGTTGATTGACACTATTATCGATTCCTTGGTTAGGTGTGTTGCATATGGCATTTCTTACAAAATCTATTTCAGAAATTGAGAAATCCCCACTTCAGCTATTGTTGTGTATTTGGTTCATTAAAAATGGTAAAAGAAAACAAGAAATCTTATTTGTGTAAACTAATTCTTGAAAATCTCACCAAGAACATACGAATGACACTGGAATAAGGATACCCTTTTCATTTTGCATCCTTTCTTACATGTCTAGTACTCTATTTTTTGAACTCGCTACCGAGAAAGAAAGACGTTAAGTGGGAATCTGAGATTCTCGTTGCAAGATGGATATGCAGATAGTTGGAAATTTTAGAGGATAAAGTAAGTGCATATAAAAACAAATTCTTATCCTTGCAGAAAGTAATGAGCTCCGATGAATTCATGTTGAGTCGATTTGAGGAAGGTTCTTCCTCTGGAACAAAATAATTAGAAGTAGTCACTAGTGATTCCCCTCCGGAATCAAAGAAAAGAAAGGTTATCTCTAAGAACATCATTGTTATTCCTAAAGAGAAAGAAGAGGAAGAAGAATCTCTACCTGGACCAGAATATTCTGATCAATATGACATCCAAACTATGTTAATAAAAGGGAAAATCAAGAAAATTGGTGATTTATGGAGTATGGCCTCTCTTGTTGATAGACTCAAAATTGCTGATGCCTTAGTTGAATATCTACTTTGTAAAGGTATTTATGTATCTATCATTTATGATTCCTTACCTAAAAATTTAGTTGAAACGATTGAAGAGAGAATGTTTCTTGAAGTTCTAGAAGGACACAAGCTAGAAACCTTGGTTGAGAAGAGATGTTCAGAAGCAAAGAAAAGGCTATCTGAACTGATCATGGAGACGAAGAAGTGCATAAAAAATATATCAGACATATAGAAGTATTGTCTCTAATGGCCTATTGTAGTTGATAATTTCAGAAGCAAGATTGAAGAAATTGAATCCGAAGTGAACAACATTGTAAAGAAGTTTGATATTTTTGAAGACAAAGAGGGAAAGAAAAGGCTAAGAGTTGGTGAACTACAAGCTAAACTGATCATTGTGTAGAGGAAAAGCGATGATGTAGTGAAGACCTTCTGTCTTTTTAAGGAAATTGTTGAGGTCTGGTTATATCATCTTTTTAGAATACTCTCTAATGTAGAAGATTGTGAAAACCAATGTTCATCCATAGATTGGTCATCCTCTTTCACATTGTTGGCTCTATTGGAAAGTATGTGTACAAGAATGGATTATGTAGTACTTGAATAGAAGAAATTATATCGTGCTATCAAAGAAAGGTACAAAAAGGTATTTCAAGTGAAAAGTGTCATTCTAGTTTGAAATTACTTTGAAAGATTGGATTTTTAAAAGGTTTTGAAGTTTTGAAAAAAATTGATGAATTCAAATTTTTGAATATTGGATGTCACCATGTTTACATTTTTTTTAGCACCCTTTACAATTGATGTCAAAGGGGGAGAGATTTGGAAGAGAATTTTTGGAGAGATTGAAGAGTTTTTTTGAAATTTTTGCACATGTTGCCATCAATGTGAAAGGGGGAGATTGTTGGAAGTATGTCCTATATTGTCATTGATGTCACCATGTTGGTCTAGTACCTTGTACCACTATGCAAATCAAGCTTATCTTATCCAGAATTTTGTATGGTATTTTGGTATACATATTCTCTCTAATACTCAGTATGATCTAAGGTTTTGGGAAAATGTTTATGATTTTTAGAAGCATTCTTTATTCTTAGATGTTCATATGTTTAGGTGATATGTTGGCATTGATTTTTGTGATTGCATTTTGGTATTCGGTTAATCATGGCTAACCTAATATTCACTCTATAGCTCAACATAATTTTTCATTATATGTGAGACCTAGCTTTGGTCCCAGCCCACACGATCTTGCATGACATGGCTGAATTAATTTTGGAAAAGATTTATATGAAGCCAAAAAGTTATCATTTTGAAAATATGAATTGCATCAAATTAGGCCAACCTAATTGATGCATGCAAGTATATATGCAAGGTGGTTATTGTTTCACAAAAAAATCCTCACCTTCACGGTTATTATTTTCCTTCGTGGTTGCGCCTTATCTTTTATCACTCACAACCTTCGGCGTTTGTCACATGGCCTCCTAATGGAGTTTTTGGTTGTTCCCTATTGCTTCGCTTTTGCCAAGTTCCGTGTGCATGACGCATGGCTTTATACAGCCGCTTTCTGAGCTATGCCCACCATGCAATTACTATCGCTCGATGTTGCCCACATGGCTTCCTCTCAGAGCTTTTCATTGCACATCCCTTATTCTTTTTTTTGAGCTTCGTTGGCTCGACGCGTGGCATTTTCTTGTGCATCCGTTTTCTACGAGTTGTTGTTGCGTCATTTTTTCTCGCTTGCCATCATGTTTTATTCTTCGATGTCACCTATTCATTTCTTCTATTGCATGGCCTTATTTTCTCTGACATAGTTGTGTTGGCGCATTGTTGAGTGTTCCTTTTGTTTGATGTCAGCTCGAGAAGATCTAGGGCCTCAATGCTTCATCAAGGCATCTTTCTCCGTGGTTGTCAGGTGGTGGGTTGGGCTATATAACCTGTCTTACTCCTCTTTTATTAGGTTGTTGAATAGATAGATAGTAAAGCTTCCCGAGTAGTGGGAATAGCCTCTGTAATATTTTTATTAAAATTGAAATTTCGCAGACTATGCCAATCAATTTGGCCTTTCTACTTGTCATGTATTTGATAGGACTATTAAACTGTGTTGTTATTTTCCTATAATATATGAATGCTTGTTCTTTATATTTTGTAACCTTTTGTAGCTCAATAGATACAGATCATGTTTTTGACTCTTCTATGTTGGCCAAAGTTATACTAGATTATGCTATGCTGATAGAGGTTGTTTCTTATGTTTTAACTTGTCTTAACCTGTCTTAGGATCAAAAGCTTTTAAATAAATACTCAGTGCAATAGGATCAGCCAATTTAGATCCAGGAGGTATCTTATTAAGCAATTTAGAGAACCTCTAGCTGAAATCATAAGTTGACTCGTTTTCATGCTTCTGAATAGTCACTAATTCATGCAATGCAAATTCAGGTGCATATTGATTCCCATACCGCTCAAGAAATTGCTCATAAAACACATGAATATAGTTAACAGAAGCTGTTGGTAAACTATTAAACCAATCTCTCGCATCTTCAATCAGTGACATCGTAAGCAGTCTCATTTGTATATCTTCATACTGCATATCTAAATCTTGCATAAAAGCATTAAAACTCCTTAAATGCTCTTCAGCTGCAGTAGCATTGCTCCCTATGAATTTTGGGACCAATCTTCTCCAACTATTGTCCATAGGGTACGGACATATTTGTAGTCCAGCCAAGTCAAACTACCTAATCATGGTTGCATATTGTGGAGGAGGATTTTGGTAGTACTGACCCTGGTACAATGGATTATTATTTTCCACATATTGCTGACCTTGTGGGGGTACATTCTGCTAATAAGGAGGTGCCTAAACACCTTGATTTTGTGGTGGAACATTTTGATATCTACCTTGATTCCTTGACTGATTTTGGTAGGCCTGTGAGGAATTTGATGGGCCTGCATTATTGATTCCTTTCCTATGAGGTGGCACATATTTTTGCAAACTAGCCATTTGAGTATTGATTTGTACTTTCCTCGATCTCAATTCTTCAAGTTCTCTAATTGCCTGGAGCCTCTGCTCATATTCTATTCTTGCCCTTTCCACTTCTTGTCTCTCTTGTTCCAATCTTGCATTTATTTCATCCCTGGCCACAAGTTCATAATTCTCCTCAAAGGCTACTTCATAGCCAAGTCCATCCTAATTTTCTTCAAGAAATGCCATTTTCTGATCATATTCATGTTGTCTTCTTTCTCTTTCAGCTTCACATTCAGCCATGAATTCTTCAACTTTCTTAGGATCTAGTTGATAAAAGGGATTCCTTTGTTCCTCAGGAGTGCAAGGTTCTCTGGAAAAGTAGTCTTCATTTGCTAACGTGCCATATGGATTGTGTATCTCCAGTGATGCTTTCGATGTTTTATTTTTGTCTGATGCTCCCATGTCATCGGTCACCTTTTTACCTTTATCATTCTTCTTTGTCCATTTATTTTTGGCATTAGGACCATCACCATCTTTGTACAAATACCTTCTTCCTTGCATTTTGGGAGCAATTGTGATAGTCTAAACTCTAGGAAGATTTATTTTCGAAATATATTTCAATTTATTAGTCTCAATATATTTGTTCATTCAGAGTCGCCATTCACTTTCCAAAAGTGAGAAAATATGCAAGTCCTTATTCCTAGAGAAGTCTTCTACAGTATACTGACTCTATGACAAGGCTTATTTTTAGATTATATTCCCCAGCGGAGTCACCAAATTGTTGGGTCTAAAAAAAATGCAAGTTTTAACCAGAAGAGTTTTCCAAGCTCTTATAACACTTTTGGCCAGCGTACAAGGCCAATTGATGCAATTGTACCTTCTGCTCTTCAGGATTTGCTAGACCTAGGTGGGTGAACCTAATGAATGACACAAATTTGAAATGAATTTCCTGGTTGATCAATCTATTCACAATGGAAAAAGGTAGTGGACAGATAAAATTACTAAAACTACTCCTACTCCTACTGCACAAATGAAAGGATTTGAAAATATTAATTGTATGAAATCTTATCTGTAAGTTGAGGCAGATCAGTGCCTTCTATCCACATGGGCAATGGAGTCAAATACTATGAATTATGAGTTTTCCCTCTCTGTCTTTATTCAAGTTGCTAGGCACTCTTAAAAATGAAATCTAATGACTGGCATATGACTTCATTAACTTGTGGCTTGCATAAATAGTGCTGGAATATTTTCTTATCAGGTTCTAATTCAACAATCCAAAAGAAATACTAAGTCACTGTGACTTGTTTAAAAGAATTTTAACTCTGACTTGCAGACACCACTCAACCAAATCACACAGACTGAAATTTGCACTTTGAAAAATGAAACATATGCTTGATACATTGATTTAAATGATTTAAGACTTCAAGTTGGAGACAACCCACATAAGAAATATAAATTATCATATCAGAACAACTGAAAACAAAAAGTTTTTCACCAATTCAAAATGATTTGTCCATTGATCTGCTTCAAAAAAGGCTCTGTCATTATTTACATTCCAATCCCTTCTCGGGAAATAATCTAACTCCTATAGTCTAACTACTGCCTCCCATTACAACTGATTTTTCAAATCATTTATACATCATATCTGAAGAGTCACAACCCTTCACCATTCTAGTAAAACCGTTTAAATTCTATCACAGAGATTAAAATATTTAATTATATTGCCTTTCAGCAATTAAATATTTCTTACAATAGTGATTCTTTTGATTTTTTGATTATATCCTTTCCCACCTGTATTTCTTATCTTATTGGCACTTTATACTTTAAGTTGCCTTTATTTTTATTCTCCCATGGCTTCAATTGTTTTACCACTCTACCACCGGTTGGACTTTTCCACCCACGATTATGTGGTGCCTAGCCTTGGTGGTTAACCTCGATGTTTACCGTGTTACCACGGTCTATGTTCGAACCTTCCGCAGTATCACGGTATATGTCCTCGCTGCTACTCTCACTGTTGACTCACCATTTACCGTGCCACCATAGTCTATGTCTTGACTATACATGATATCATGGTATATGTCCTCACTACTACTCTCACTATTAACTCACCATTTATCACACCACCATGGTCTATGTATTGATCATGCATAGTACCACGGTGGACCCTCAAACTGCTTGCCTTCATCCATCTCACAACTTACTGAACCTTCGCTGACCATTACTACTCATTGCCCATCCACCACAATCACCGCGGTCTATGTCCTCACTACCACCTTCGCTGTTGACTTGCCACCATCGCATTATCGTGGTCTATGCTTAGACCGTGTGTAGTAGCGTGGTAAACACTTAGCGCCAGCCTGCTAACTGCCACCGCCATACCACGAGCCTATTTTGGGAGACCGCGATAAGGTGGTAAAAGCTTAGGGAATGCATATTAAGAGAGTGGTAAGGATTTGAAATGCATAACAAAATGGACGAGGAATAAAATGAATAACTTTTATGAAAAGATAGGCAAATATGGGCTTGAATGGATAAGAAGACTTAGGATTTTAACTGAAAATTTTTGATTCTAACAGTGGCTCTTGTTGGGGATGAGTGGTTGTGCAATCACTGCAAGAATCCAGAAAATCAACTGGGAGAGCAGACCAAGAAAATGGTGAAAAATGAAAGCCATGGTAGATGAATGGTATGAAATATGGAGAAAATGGAGAAAGGAAAATTTCTTAAACTATTGTGCATGGAAATAACATTTAAAGAGGGTTATTAAGAATTTTCCATGCACTTGCAATCCTTGACCCTCTATTGATCCTTAAGAGATGAAATGCTTCAGGAACTGCCCATGTACAGGCAGCTCCTGCTCCTCTCCAGACATGTTCTGCAAGAAATATGAATCTTCACCTCCTTTACTAGTTATCACAAAAGGGCCCAACCATAAAGCTTCAAACTTTCCATGTTTCCCCTTATTCTGACACCGAGCATTCCACATCAACACCAAGACATCCTTTTCAAATTTTCTCTTTTTGGCCTTTTTATCAAAAAGATACTTCGTTTGTGACTGCAACTTCACATTCTGCTTCTCAGAAACTCTTCTCACTTCATCAAGCTCTGCAAGCTATTCCATTCTTTCCTCCATTGGATCAGAAATATCCAAGTCTTCTTGCAAAATAAAATTATAAACTGGAAAAATATTTTGCAATCGCATCCTAGATTGTGTCCCGTACACCAATTCAAATGGATATTTTCCCATTGCCTTCTTCACTGTAATTTTTCTGCCCATATAGCCAATCTTAACTTCGAATCCCATGCCTTTTTGTTAGTATCCAGTATCCTTCTTATTATCTTAAAAATATTTGTATTACTTGACTCTGCTTGGCCATTTACTTGTGGATGGTACGGGGCAAAATAAGAAATACTAATTCCATATGTTTTGCAAAAATATTTAAACTCATCTGATCTAAAACACATCCCATTATCTATGATCAATTTGACTAGAGTGCCAAACCTAGTCATAACATTCTCCATCAAAAAATTCACTACCACTTTACTCATTGCTTGCCTAGTTGGAACAGCCTCCACCCACTTAGTAAAATAATCAGTGGCCACTAGTATCCATTTGTGCCCTCCACTTGATCTATCTTGTATTTCTCCAATGAAATCAACTCCCCATTGGTGAAAAGGTGCTTCTACCTGCAAAGTTCTAAGTGGCAATGCTCCCTGATACTTCAGTTTTCCTGAAAACTTCTAACAAGCCTCACACTTTCTCACATATGCAAAGGAATCAATGAATACCCTAGGCCAATAATAACCAGCCCTGAGAATCTTGTGTGCAGTAGTCTTAGCAGAATAATGGCCTCCACACACCCCTTCATGCATTTCTCTCAAAACATATTTTTCCTAGGATTCATCTAAACACAACAACAATACAGCATCCCTATTTTTCTAGAAAAGGTCCCCTTCTATAAAAACATACTTAGAAGCCTACAACTTTCAAGTTCTCCTTTGATTATCATCTAACCCTTCAGGGCACTTCATATGTTTCAGATAATACATTACATTTGTATACCATGGAGTATGCTCAATACTTGCTATGATTTCACCCTTGCCTTCCACGTTGCAAATCTGGTTTGCTTCAATATTTGTTTCTGCCATCAGCTTGTCATGAACTTGTCCTCTTACCAACTTAGTAATCTCAATCTCCATGTTGAATTCTTGAATTTTGTTAATCCATCTGCATCTTTTCCCTGTTACTTTTGTCTGCACTAGGATATCCTTCATAGGTGCATGTGGAACATAAGCAATGACCTTAGCTCCAACAAGGTAAGGTCTGAAAGCCTTTGCTTCTTTGACCAGTGCATAAGCCTATTTTTCCATAATGTCATATTTCAATTCTGACCCCTGCAAAGACTTACTGAAAAAGGAAACAGGTTGCTCATGACCTTCATCATTTTTTTGTAACATGACAGCAGCTATAGTATGGAATGAAGCAAAAGAAAAAATCTGAAATGGTTTAGTAAAATCAGGGGACCTTAGGATAGGGACTTCTTTGATAGCTCTTTTTATAAATATGAAGGCATCCATAGCTTCAACAGTCCAGTCCAATTTTTCTCCTTTTTTCAACATTTTAGATATAGGTTTAACAATTTCAACAAAATTGGACACAAACCTCCTAAGAAAATTTATTTGGCCAAAGAATGATTGGATTGCTTTGACAGTTTTAGGAATGGGAATTTTATCAATGGCCTCTACCCTTTTAGGATCTATCCTAACCCCATCTTTTGATACAATATGCCCCAAAATTTTACCCTTTGTGACAACAAAATTACACTTTTTAGGATTAAGACTTATACCATACTCCAAGGCCTTGATGAAGATCCTCTCCAAATCAGCAACATGATCCTCTACCATTTTGGAATAAGCAGTGAGGTCATCTTGATATACCACCATTATAGTATTGATCAGATCTGCAAATTCCACATCCCAAATTCCACATCCATGGCTCTTTGAAAGGTAGCTCCTGTATTTATGAGACCAAATGGCATTCTTATATATATATACGTTCCCCATGGTGTAGTGAATGTTGTTTTGTATTGCTCAGATTCCTTGACTTTGACCTGATTATATCCAAAAAATCCATCCATCATTGATAATAGCTCACATCCTGTTACTTTGTGTAATATTGCCTCCATGTTTGGAAGAGGATAATTATCTTTTAAGGAAGCCACATTCAAATTTTTGAAATCTACACATAGTCTTATGTCCCCATTTTTCTTCCTAACTGGAACCAAATTTGAGACCCATGTTGAATGCCTAATGGATTTTATGATACCTCCATCTCTAAGATTTGCTAGCTCCTCTTGCATTTTAGGTTCCAAGGTTGGATTGATAGGCCTTTTCTTTTGTCTAAATGGCTTCGTGTATGGCTTAAGTGGAATCTCATGATGAAAAAGATCTTCTCTATATGCCTTCAAATCCTCATAAGACCAAGAAAACACATGCTTGTATTTTCTCAGCAATGTAATCAGCATTCTTCTGATGGTTGGGCTTATTATCCTTCCAATATAAACCCTCTTTGGTGCTAATTCAGTTCCCAAATTTATTTCTTCAACATCTTCCTTCTTAACTAGTGTCTTCTTTATGAGGGAATGATCACTCCCATCATACACCCTCTCCAATGCCAAAAGCCCTTTGGGAAGCTTGTTAGTTTTAAGCTACAAAACTTCCTTCCCAAATACAGTCTGTTTCCCATCCACTTCTTCCACAAAATCATTGAAATCAATCTCTTGTGCTTCATACTAATCTATACAATGAAGAAACTTCAAAAGGTCAGTATCATCATCAAAAACTTTCCAAATATATATATTGTTAGGGACTATCGGTCTTGTTCTAAATTCAATTTGAGACACTCCTGCCAAAGTCATATCATCTTTCTTCAAAGCTGCATTAGCTAAAAAATCAGCCATCAAGTTTTCATATCTATCTATCCAATCAATTGAAAATGCATCAAATAATTCCACTGTATCCCATACAGCATTCCTATATTCTTTCAATCTCTTGTTCCTTGCAACATACTTTGATCTAATTTGTGACACAACTAATTCAAAATCTCCCAAAACAAACAACAACTTAATCTTGTGTCTGACAACCATGTTCAAACCAGTCAACAAGGCCTCATACTCAGCCACATTATTTGTACATTCAAAAGCCAACAAAAATGAGTATTTAAATGTTCTACCTTCAGGTGATATGAAAATTACCCCAGCTCCATTACCTTCTTCACTGCAAGCCCCATCAAAGTACATCTTCCACACACCTTGCTGATTTCTAGAAACAAGTCTATCAATTTGGTCAGTACTCACTAGTTCTGGCTGAGATAATTCTACTCTAAAACTCCCCAAATCTACATCACAAAAGCAATTAAGTTGTTCCTGAGGAATACACTCAACAATCTGATTGACCCTTGGTTCTTTATATAATTTCACCTCTTCACCATTAACTGGTATTGTGGCATATGATAAGTCAAATTGCACATTACCTCCAACTGCTACAGTCCATTGTCTTGATAGAAGCATTCCAACTTGAGGAGGTGTATCAATCATAGTTATATCAATGTTATGAGTAGCTTGGGGGTAGGCTGCTAATCTTACTTCTACATCTTTCATAATCCCCACTACTGGGACATGCCTACTATCCATAGCATAACATTTACCACCCTCAATTTATATCCACATGCCAAGTTGTTTCATTACCCCTATTGGCATAATACTCATAGAAGCACCTGAATCTATTATGCGATTTCTTACCAATTTACCATTTATGAGTAGGGTAGTGAAAAATGGATCAATCTGAGGTGTATTTATCAATGCATCACTTAAACAAACTTCTGCAACTTTTATCTTTCCTTTCTTGTTAGCCATTCCAACATTCTCATCTTGTTCAAAATTTATATTTTGATTCCTCCCACTAGACATTATTTGAATAGCACTTTCCCTATACTCCTTAATTTTCATCATTTCAAGCAAGGGGATAGACATTTTTAATTGAGATAAGGCCTGTATGAAATCAAAAGATGTACCTTCAGTTCTGATCACCTTCTTTGATTCTATCAATTCTCCTTTGTTTTCCTCTTTCTCCCTCTTTGATGTCTGATCCATCTTTTGTGTGTTCCTGAAGGATTCTTTCTTTTCTTCCTTGGGGATATATTTATGTTCCTTTTTGTCAGGGTGCTGATCATTTGTCTTTTTTGATATTTTATGGGACATTTTTTCACTTTTCAAGAATATTCCTTTTAGAACATCTTCATTTTCATTTATTGTTCTATTCCTTAGCCAATACTTGCTTTTAGCTTGCTCAATTGCTGCAATAGTCAATCTCTTAATTTCTTCCTTAGATGGTCTCTTCATACTTCCCCTATTAGGCTAATATGATGCAGTAGGAAGATCTTGTTCATCATCACTTTCTTCATAATTAGAAAAACTTTGTTGCTCTTCCATGGGAGCATTATATTTTTGATGATCAACATCATATTCATATCCTCCTTCCTCTGAAGATGAATAGCCCTGCTCTACTGATTGAACAATATGAGAAGTCAAATAAATGTTATTGTCTTCTTCATTATTTTTTTTGGTCATGTCTCTTCTTGACACTGACTGAGATACAACACAATTTTCTGATGAATGTGGCATGTCACAAACTGAACACCAAGGACTATTATCAACCATGTAAGTCCCTCTCTTCTTCAAAGGGTCAGGCATCTCTTTATTTTTGGGCTCATCCATCATTGGATTTCCATTTCTCCAATTTGTGATATAAGGCATGTCAAGTATTCTTGGCCTCTCATTCCTATATGGGTTCTCTTATTTATTTGGAGGAGCATATTGGGGAACCCTTGGGTTATCCCTCTTGGCAATCATCCATGCAGCTTTCCTATTATTTTCAATGCTAAGGGCTATCCTTTGAGCTTTAGCCAAATTTTTGGGACCCCTATTTTTGAGATCATAACCTATCTTAGGATCAAAAGCTTTTAAATAAATACTCAGTGCAGCAGGATCAGCCAATTTAGATCTAGGAGGTATCTTATTATGCAATTTAGAAAAACTCTGGTTGAAATCATAAGGTGACTCATTTTGATGCTTCTGAAGAGTCACTAATTCATGCAATGCAAATTCAAGTGCATATTGATTCCCATACTACTCAATAAATTTCTCATAAAACACATGAATAGAATTAACAGAAGCTGTTGGAAAACTATTAAACCAATCTCTGGCATCTTCAATCAGTGACATCATAAGAAGTCTCATTTGTACATCTTCATACTGCATATCTAAATCTTGCATAAAAGCATTAAAACTCCTTAAATGCTCTTCAGCTGCAGTAGCACTGCTCCCTGTGAATTTTGGGACTAAACTTCTCCAACTATTGTCCATAGGGTAAGGGCATATTTGTAGTCTAGCCAAGTCAAATTGCCTAATCATGGTTACATATTGTGTAAGAGGATTTTAGTAGTACTGACGCTGGTACAATGGATTATTATTTGCCACATATTGCTTACCTTGTGTGGGTACATGCTGCTAATAAGGAGGTGGCTGAACAACTTTATTTTGTGGTGGAACATTTTGATATCTACCTTGATTCCTTGGTTGATTCTGGTAGGCCTGTGAGGAATTTGATGGGCCTGCATTATTGTTCCCTTGCCTATGAGTTGGCACATATTTTTTCAAATTATCCATTTGATTACTAATCTGTGCTTTCCTCAATCTCAAGTCTTCAAGTTCTCTAATTTCCTAGAGCCTCTGCTCATATTCTACTCTTGCCCTTTCCACTTCTTGTCTCTCATGTTCCAGTCTTGCATTTATTTCATCCCTAGTCATAAGTTCATAATTCTCCTCAGAGGCTGCTTCATAGCCAAGTCCATCCTGATTTTCTTCAAGAAATTCCATTTTCTGATCATATTCATGTTGTCTTCTTTCTCTTTCAGCTTCACATTCAGCCCTGAATTCTTCAACTTTCTTAGGATCTAATTGATAAAAGGGATTCCTTTGTTCCTCAAAAGTGTGAGGCTCTTTGGAAGGGCAGTCTTCATTTGCTAACGTGCCATATAGATTGTGTATCTCCAGTGATGCTTTCAATGTTTTATTTTTTTCTGATGCTCCCATGTCATCGGTCACCTTTTTACCTTTATCATTCTTCTTTGTCCATTTATTTTTGGCATTAGGACCATCACCATCTTTGTACAAAGACCTTCTTCCTTGCATTTTGGGAGCAATTGTGATAGTCTGAACTCTAGGAAGATTTATTTTTGATATATATATCAATTTACCAGTCTCAATATATTTATTCATTCAGAGTTGCCATTCACTTTCCAAAAGTGAGAAAATCTGCAAGTCCTTATTCCCAACGGAGTCTTCTATAGTATATTGACTCTATGACAAGGCTTATTTTTAGATTATATTCCCCAGCGGAGTCGCCAAACTATTCGGTCTCAAAAATGCAGGTTTTAACCAAAAGAGTTTGCCAAGCTCTTACAACACTTTTGGCCAACGTAGAAGGCCAATTGATGCAATTGTACCTTCTACTCTTTGAGCTCTACTAGACCTAGGCGAGTGAACCTAATGAATGATGTAGATTTGAAATGATTTTCCTGGTTGATCAAACTATCCACAATGGAAAAAGGTAGTGGACATATAAAATTACTAAAACTACTCCTACTCCTACTACACAAATGAAAGGATTTGAAAATATTAATTGTATGAAATCTTATCTCTAAGTTGAGGTAGATCGGTGCCTTCTATCCACATGGGCAACAGATTCAAATACTATGAATTATGATTTTTCCCTCTCTGTCTTAATTCAAGTTGCTAGGCACTCTTAAAAATGAAATCTAATGACTGGCATATGACTTCATTAACTTATGGCTTACATAAATAGTGTTGGAATATTTTCTTATCAGGTTCTACTTCAACAATCCAAAAGAAATACTAAATCACTGTGACTTGTTTAAAAGAATATTAACTCTGACTTGTAGACACCAATCAACCAAATCACATAGAGTGAAATTTGCACTTTGAAAAATCAAACATATGCTTGATACATTGAGTTAAATGATTTAAGACTTCAAGTTGGAGACAACCCACATAAGAAATATAAATTATCATATCACAACAATTGAAAACATAAAGTTTTTCACCAATTCAAAATGATTTGTGCATTGATCTGCTTCAAAAAAGGCTCTGTCATTATTTACATTCAGTCCCTTCTCGGGAAAATATCTAACTCCTATAGTCTAACTACTGCCTCCCCTTACAACTGATTTTTCAAATCATTTATACATCATATCTGAAGAGTCACAACCCTTCACCGTTCTAGTAAAACCGTTTAAATTCTATCACAGAGATTAAAATATTTAATTATATTATCTTTCAGAAAATTAAATATTTCTTACAATAGTCATTCTTTTGATTTCGATTATATCCTTTCCCGCCTGTATTTCTTATCTTATCGGCACTTTATACTTTACGTTGCCTTTATTTTTATTCTCCCATGGCTTCCATTTTTTTACCGCTCTACCTCAGGTTTGAAGTTTCCACCTATGGTTATGCGGTGCCTAGCCTTGATGGTTAGCCTCGATGTTTACTGCAATTACCACAGTCTATATTCGAACCTTCCATGGTATGGCAGTATATGTCCTCTCTGCTACTCTCACTATTGACTCGCCATTTACCACACCACCGTGGTTTATGTCTTGACTGTGCATAGTATCATAGTATATGTCATCACTGCTACTCTCACTGTTGACTCACCATTTATGGTGCCACCATGGCCAATGTCTTGACCATACACGGTACCACAATGAACCCTCAAACTGCTTGCCTTCATCCATCTCACCGCTTACTGATCCTTCGCTGACCGTTACTACTCATTGCCCATCCACCACAATCACCGCGGTCTATGTCCTCACTACCACCCTCGCTGTTGACTTACCGCCACCACGTTATCGCAGTCTATGCTTAGACCTCATGCGGTAGTGCGGTAAACACTTAGCGCCAACCTGCTAACCACCACTACCATACCGCGAGCCTATTTTGGGAGACCACAATAAGGTGGAAAAAGCTTACGGAATGCATATTAAGAGAGCGGTAAGGATTTGAAATGCATAAAAAAATGGACGCGGAATAAAATGAATAACTTTTGTGAAAAGATAGGCAAATTTGATTCTAACACGGTGGGACCCGAACTAGCATGTTTGCTTGATTATATAAGTGCGTACGAGCCATCAGGCTGTAAATATGTCACAAACTACAAGATTCCCTAGCTTGCTCATATCGCCCTTAGTTTCTGTACACCCAAGAGGTCGACAAGGTAGCCCTTCACCTCCTTCGTCTTCTCCTTCTCTGATGTCACCTCATTTTCCTGCACCTATGGCCGCTATAAATTATGTAGCCTGGGACATTGGAATTCCATTAGTAGCACTTGTGCCCCCTATAGCATGGGCCCCAATCTCTACTTCCACTCTAAAATTTATCCCTATGTATTATGGGGATGAGTCAAAGATACCGATGGAACACCTACAAGATGTGGCAAACATATGTCTGGTACATGGTGTATCAAATGAAACTGTAGCTCTCAGATTGCTTGTCACCTGCTGAAATGGTATATAACTCTTGAGGCTAATACTATTACTACTTGGGACTAGCTCGGAACCTTGTTTTATGAGCATTTTTCAAATACTAGCGATAATTCTTCGCTATATCATCAACTGGCCAACAAAAAGCGAGCTCCTCATGAAGCTCTATCTGATTTCAACATATGGTTTCATTCGACTTGGCACAGAGTGCCTATTGGTAGTCTGTCACCCCCGGATTTGGCGTTCATGTTCCACTTGAATTCCATTGATCATAATATTTCCATGATGTTATAGGCTCTTGGCAGAGAGACTCTTTATGATGCTTATGCCTTGGTTGTCTCTATGGAAAACAACTTGATTGTTGCTTGAAAGTTGGCAGCGAGACCTATCATTCTATTGTTCCCCAAGTGCAACATCACGGAAGCCAAAGCTCCTTTGACCAGCGTGCCTTTAATTCCTCCCCAATCTATGTACGTGTATCCAGGAATAGCTCTGAGCGCAACTCTGATTGTGGCTCCAGTGCCTAATCCCTTGGTGGTCGAGATGAATGAGATGAGAGACCAAATGCATTCCATGACTAATGAACTGACTACCATGAAGCGGCAGCAATATAGCTATCAAAATCCAGACTACCAAAATTATCAAGGTAGAAAAGCTCCTTACCAATCAAATCAATGGCAAGATAGATCGCGTGGAAATGCTCAAGCTCAGCCAAATAACCAAGTTGTTCCAATGACCCTCCCGATGAAAATCATCCATCCTAGTTCAAATAAAGAGCTTGTTGCAGGACAAAATAACCTAGCTGAAGACGCTAATTCATGGTGTTTTCCTTGCAATGATGGACACATACCCTAAAATTGTCTGTAGGGAAATTTGCAATAGAAGATTCCAGAACAACGTAGCCAAGGTGGCGGACCTGATCCCGACAACCAATCATACACCTCTTAGCAAATGGATAATGCAATCCTCACTGCTTAAATGCAAGGGATGTCCATTCAGCAGGAGTCAAATATAGTCCCAGACAAAGTGCTCTATTCATGGATGCAAGGAGAAGATTAAGTGTTTCATAATTACTTTCCTGTGACTCAAGTGCCCCGAATGTAGTCTGATTACAACACGCGTTCTAAGTGGAGAATCACAAGAGAATTCACATCTCCGCCAACTAATTTTCCATCTCAGCCGATGCCTAGTCAGTCAACAGGCTCGTCGTCAGTCCCAAAGCAGACTAACATGGCTCCTCCCAGCTCTCTGAATCTGCCTCCTCTGAAGGCAAAGGCTCCTATGACCGTCCCGACTATTGCCAAATAGCTGGATGTACCAATTGTGAGGCTAACACCAACTATGAAACCTAAGGAGCAAGCAACTGTGGTTCATCAGTCGTGAGCATCATTCAATGTGGTGGAGCAACTGAAGAAGTCCTCTGCCAACACTTCCTTGTGGGATGGCGTGGCTATTCTGGAGCAGAAGGTGCTATTGCAAAAATAATTTTTGGGAGAGGAAGATGTGAAGGTTCCTAGTCAACCCAATCAGGAAAAAATATCCAAGCCAAACCTGGATAAATTGCTAACAAATCAACAAGAAGAAAAGCTCGAAGCCGGAAAAGAGAGTAAGCCTAAACCTAAGCCTTTCTTTCTAACACTTATCATTGGCGACAAGCTATTACATAATTGTATGATCGGCTCTGGTGCTAGCACCACTATCATGCCTAAGAAAGTAGTTGATGCTTTGGGTTTAAATACGAGCCTCTTAATAAAGGAGTCATCCAGCTAGAAGAAAATAAAGTTGATACCATCGGGGTAATCAAGGGATTTCCTATGACTTTTTTTTCCAGCCCCAGTATCACTATAAATCAGGATACCATACTCATTGATATTCCTCCTCTATTTGGGATTTGTTTGTCCCAAGAGTTCACAGCAAATGTTGGAGGGTATCTAGCACTAGACTAGTCACACCTGATCTTGAGGACCAAACATGGAGCGAAGATGAAACTATTATCGAAAAATTTGTATTCTGAACATGTTTCTGATGAGGCTTTGCTCAACCTTGAAGTGGCGCATACTTCAATTACCCAAGAAGAGAGGTTCAATGAATAATTTTTGGAAGAAGAAGAGGCTACTAGCTCTTGGATGGAGAATGAAGAAGCTTTGTTGAATGAGTTTATATATACAGACCCTTTTGACAATTATCACGCAACTAGGCTCAGGACTTATGTCATACATGAGGAAGGGCAGTCTATGCCTAGAGTTACTAAAGAGTCTGGAGGTGAAACACCCTCGGAGTTAAGGACTTTTCACTTTGATGGAGCGAGATGCAGAGCCAAAGCTAGAGCAGGAATATGTTTGACATCTTCGTCTAAAGAAAAGACCTTGTGGTCTTATCGCTTCCAGTTTGCATGCTCAAACAACAAAGCAGAGTATGAAGATCTTGTCAATGGTTTGATCCTTGCAGAACAAATGGGCACGATGCAAATAAGTGTGTTCAGAGATTCAGAGCTGGTGGTCAACCAAATCCAAGGGATTTCTACTGCAAAGAATGTTCGTATGCGAACCTAATGGCATAGAGTCTAGGATCTTATTGACAACTTTGAGGCATTTAATAATCATGCTATACATAGAGAGAAGAACTCTGAAGCTAACCGGATGGCGACTATCGGGGCTTAGTTTGAGCTAGCCTCCAAGTTATTGAAAAATAATCATGTGGTGAGAGTAATTGTTAGACCCATTGTTCCAAACAACAATCAAGACTAGCAAGTATTTGATAGTGATGCTCATATCGCATCGTTTCTCCAGTCATTTGGGGAATTCACTAATCAAAAGCAACCAAAGATTGTCGAAGCCTATGGGGATCAAGTTATCCACTTGAAATCCAACAAGCTTCCAAGAGGCCTAATCACTTTGGAGAACCTATTTGATTTTGATGATGCACCAAGAGACAAAAAGAAACTTGTAGCTGACAATGGTGACTACACCGATTTGCATATCAGAGAAGACATAAATCTCAAGGTTGGGAAGGAAGTATCTTAGAAGAATAAAGACAGACTAAGGCACTTTTGTAAGGAATACCAGAGCATAGTAGCCTGGTCATATGATGATCTTAAAGGATACAAACTCAAGATTATTCAGCATACAATTGAGTTATCGAAAGGAGAAAAGTTGATTCGTCAAAGACAAAGGCCTATGAACCCAAAGATTGAATCTCTTGTGTCACAATATTTGAATAAATTGATTACATGCTGAATAGTGTTTCCAATCAAACACAACACTTTGGTGTCAAACCTGGTACCAATCCGGAAGAAGAATGGAGACATACGACTATGTGAAGACTTCTGATACTTGAATAGAGCATCCTTAAAGGATGATTACCCCCTACCTTCTATGGAGGTAATTCTAGAAACCATAGCTAGTTCTGAAATGTTTTCAATGTTGGATGGCTTTTCAGGCTACAATCAAATTCGGGTAAAAGAAGAAGACCAATACAAAATAGCATTCACCACAAAGTGGGGAACATATGCATATGCCAAGATGCCTTTTGGACTCTAAAATGTCAGAGCCACCTTTCCAAGAGCCATGGATATTTACTTTAAGGATTTAATACATAAGATTATACTTATCTATTTGGATGACTTGACAGTATTTTCCAAATCCGTCGATTATCACTTTGATCATTTAGAGCTTGTCTTCCAGAAGTGCCAGGAATTTAGGATTTCTCTGAACCCGAATAAATGTGTGTTCGGAGTTCCCCAAGCGAAGCTATTGGGATATTTTGTCTCAAAGGAGGGCATTGTCATTGATCCTAAAATAGTTGATGCAATCCAGGAGCTTCCATTACCCATAAACAAGAAGGGAGTGCAATCATTTCTAGGTAAGGTCAACTTCATCAGCTGATTCATTGCAGATTTTGTAGGGATCGTTCGACTGATTACCTTAATGCAAGATTATATTTTCAAATGGACGGCAGAGGCCAGAAAATATTTTGAGCTTATAAAGGAGGTTATTTCTTCTACCCCTATATTAGTCAACTTGGACCTATCAAAATATTTTATCATGTATGTTTTTTGGTGGTGGCAATAGTATTGCCATTGTGCTTATGCAAAAGGATGATGAGGATAAAAAGGAGTCTCTTGTTGCTTTCTACTCATGCACCTTAAAGGAGTATGAGGTAAAATACAATTTTGTAGAAAAGAAGGCCTTTTCTATTGTAAAAGGGCTTAAGAAGTTTAGGCACCTGCTATCATACAATAAGGTGATTGTTTGTGTACCACATCCTAGTGTGCAGGAATATATCATGGAAGGAGAGATTACAGAGAAAAGTTCTAATTGGATTACCAAGATCCTAGAGTATGATGTTGAGATTAGGCCTATCAAAAATGTTAAGGGAAAAGGACTGTGTGAGTACCTCGCCGAGAATAATGAACCAATGAAAGATCTTGAAGCCTCGAAACCAGTGTTACTAAATGAAGAAATTCTTGAGGGTGATTAGCTAGAAGATTGGATAAAATTCATGCAAACAAGAAGATATCCGATCAATCTCCCTTCTTTTTAGAGGTGGTTCTATCGATTGAAAAATAGCAGTTATTTTCTTTTGGAAGGTGTACTTTTCAAAAGACATTTTAATGGCATCCTACTAAGGTGTGTAAATGAAGAACAGGCCAAAAGAATATTAGATCAATACCGCAATGGCCCAGCTGGAGTACATTTTTTTGCAAGAACTACAACAATTAAAATAATATGTCTAGGTTACTTTTGGCCAACATTTTTCAACGATGCATTTTCATTAATAAAGTCTTGCAATGAATGTAAATTTTATATCGGAAAGAGAAAGAATGTTGCTATTCCATTAAGACCTATAGTAGTAGAGGAACCCTTTGCTCAATGGGATCTAGACTTCATTGGAATGATTAAGCCTTTCTCTTCAGCTAGACACCAGTGGATATTGATAGCAACCGACTACTTCACCCGATGGGTAGAGGCAGTGCCATTGAAGAATGCAACAAAAGTAGAGATTGTTAACTTCCTAGAGAAGTTGGTACCCATATTTGGCCCACCAAGAATAATTATTTTCGACAATGCCAAAGCTTTCCTTGGCTCTAAGATGAGCCAATTTGCATTGAAATATGGAGTTTTCTTGAAAACCTCCTCTAACTATTATCCTCAGGGTAATGGCCTCGCGGAATCTACAAATAAAGACCTCATTAGGTTAATCAAGAGGATAGGCTCAGAACACCAGAGAGAATGGCATAAGAACCTCCAAACAACGCTATGGGTAGATTGTATCACACTCAAGCAAATATTAAAGACATCTCCTTACGAGATGGTGTATGGAAAAGAGGCATTGATGCATGTTGCCATGGAAATTCCATCTCTCCAGCTGCTCAAATCTCTGGATATTGAATAGAACAGAGCAATGAAGGTACGATTTTTTGAGTTACTCGAGGTATAGGAGAAAAGAGAGAATTCTCTCAAGGACATGACCAGCCACCAGCAGGTGGTAAAAAGGTGGTTTGATAAAAGGACGTCCAACTAGAAGCTAAAATGTGGGGACTTGGTGCTCAAGTTCCACGAGCGTGGGGCAAATTCCGACCAACACGGGAATTTTGATAGCCTCTGGGATGGGTCTTTCAAAATTGTTCAATGCAAACAGTTTAATTCTTTTGACTTAGAATATAAGGAAGGTAACATTTTGAGTATTCCAATTAATGGGATACATATTAAGAAGTTTAATTAGTCTTGCTTATGCAGTGAGCTTGTAAGTTGTAAATATGTCATTATTTTTCTACTTTAAGTTTTGGGTTTTCTCAATATTTTTTGAAAACAACAACAGTATTGCAAGAAATTGAAATACATTGTAAATGAGAAAAGATATGAAAAACATAAGTATTATATTATTTTCGTGACATTTACACTACATACGATAGAGGCCAGTGGCCTTGTATCAAAATATATACATATATCCACTAAGAAGCGGAGGCTGGAAAAAAGGAAAAAGTGAAATTGGGGATTATCTTTATTCTCTTAAATCTCAAGCATTTGACATACTAGCAATGGCAGCAACCGGCGGTGCAAGATGAGGGAACACCATTCTTTCGAAGTCCTCATACCACTGGATGTTTTGGAATGGTTCGATGTATTGTATCCGCATGAGGAAAAAGCAACTGGCACAGACCTTGGCACGATGTTATTCATGGGTCTCCAACTCAAAGTTGAATAGGAAGGGCCTGGTTGGCATGGGTCCTCCATGTAGCAGCAGCCGCCATAGGTTGCAAATAGAGGGGACCCCATGATCAAATATGGCATCCCGTACCACTTGCTCCAGTCCTCTGAGGTAGCACCGAGGGAACACTCGCTTGGTATGCTTTAAGATTTTGTGCTTGGAAACGCTAATGTCTAGAAGCGAGGTGACAAAGTGAGAACAAATGCTAGTGTTCACCTTGTACTGATCCTCGTATTCCATGCAGTCTCGGTCGAGGACCCATTTGATCGATTTCACATACAATAGCTTCTTGATTCCTATCATGCGTTTCAGGCGCCTACACCTATTTTTTCCTAAAAATGATAACTAGGTCTTCTTGCAAACCAACCTAATCGGCATCTCCATTATTGCTTACTACTCTAACTTATGAAATTACTAACTTAACTATGGCCTACTGAAGTGGAATGTTGAAGCTAATTGTGATTAACAAAGCTGCTAGGGGGCTATTTATAGATTAAAGTTGGGGTTCACCCAACGAGGCAAGCTATAATTACATTAGAAGAAAATGGAGCTATCGGGCCTTGAAAATCAATTTCGCGGTGTGTGATTTGATCTAAATGATTAGGTACAAAAACAACTTGCTTCGCCCAAGTTGTCAAATTAAAGAGATTGAGCCAGGTGTCTACATGAAGAGTTGTCGCCCTAATAAAATCAAGGAAAATCTTTTGGTAAAGTCGTTGGGTGTTGTGCCCAAGTACAATCAGGAGATCAGTAAATGCAAAAGAATTTTCAAAGGATATGGCAGGGATGGCATGGCGCATTGTCCTAGGAAAAGACAACACCACCTCGCGTGAATATCATATCTCTTAAATTTTAAGAGTATTTTGGCAAGTTGGCAATTTTGTCACATGCTCAAAAAGGTCAAACATGCATTGGGAAACTAAATATTAAAGGTTGATGCATACACTTGCTAAGCCATTTTTCATGAAAAGAAAAAAGTAGGTTAGGCATGCAAAAGGGGCATTTATGGTGAGAATTCATTAAAAGGTGAAAATAAATAAGTTATTCACAAAGAGAAAAGTTTTTCAAAAGATAAGTCATTTGCAAAATTTGTGAAAGCCTATTGCGAATACAAAAAGAAAATGGCTAAAATTGCAGGAAGTTCAACACACGTCTCAGCCCCTTAAAGCATTAACGAGCGGAGATTGACGGTACCCTGCATAGATATTTATGGCCAAGAGTCTTATGCTACCCCAGGCATCCCAACAAGGCCATCCAGGCCTTTTACTAGTAAACCAGACCAGAAAATTCTTGCCTCGATTTCACTTAGAAATCAGGCCCTGGTATCAGAAGATTGGGATAATGTCCCATAACTCAGAATCCCAAGAGCCTAAGGGAGGCTACATGCGAGAAAATGAAGAAAATGTCAGACCCATTCAAAAAACATCTATGGGACTATGGGTTTCCCCAGTACATGGTTCCCCTAGTGCATCATTGCCCAGAAATGGTCACAGCATGTGCAGCAAACTTTGATCCTCAAACCAAAGTTATAAGTGGCCCTAAGTTGAGGGTGGTCATCAGCCCTCATGCTTTGCAAGACATGTTATGCATCTTGTTCCCTCTACCCAAAAAAGTTGAAGATTTTGACATAAAAAGGATGCAGGAATGTTGCAGAACATTCTGGATGGCGTCACAGTTTTATTCCACTGAGACTGCTCAGTCGAATGATGCTCCAATACCTCCCAAATTCCTGATTGCATTGGGTGCTTTGAATTTGGGTTTTACTTCTGTCGCTTCTATGTTGGCCCTGTTTGGTGGGTTGGATACAAACAAGGCAGTTTTTGAATTCCAAATGAGTCTCAGCTTCATCCTGAGGAAGAATAACTAGCCTCGGCTTATGGACTTCGTAAGGGTCATTTTCGATGAGATGATCGAGCAGCTATGGGATTTCTAAGTTGGCTCTACATTCAGGTATTCTTGCTTCCTGTCCTATTTAATTTTGCATCAAAATCTAGACTATTTCCACCAATTTGAGGCCCTGGCCATTTTTAATGAAAGTGGTCCTCGGAAGCCAATGTCAACATGGACTCCCATCCTATCGAATACTTTTGAGTATTACACATTTTTGGATTCATTCCTAGCTCCAACCTTGCAGGCTTTGGATGGATCTGGAAGCGGCATGACAGTGTGTCTAACGCCACAAAAAAAGTCATGGTTGGGAGGCCTCTTTCCACCTTACGATTGGTTCTTTGGCACAAACTTCACCATGCTCCATATGAGAGGCTACATCTGAGATTCTTTCTAGCTTCCACATTTTCTTTCCAACAAAGTGTTGTCCTTAGAGGCGTTGCAGCAGCTGAGCAATATTGAGAATCATTATTGGGGAGGAATACATTTGACTTCCTATTTGGTGTTATCTATCATGTTCGCCTCCGTCTCACTACTGAAAAAGAAGGGCCCGAAGATTAACAGCTTGGAGGTCTTGTACTCTAAGTTGGGCAGTCTTGGACTAGTGACTATCAATGACATATGGCAATATAACCCGAGAAACAATCTACGAGAAATTGGCATAAAGATTCCACACAAGCCTCGGCCATTATAGGACCCTTCGAGAAATGTCGAGGAGGGAAATTTGAAATATTATGTAGGACTTGAATATTTTCCTACTATTGAAAATCGACCTTCATGGTTAAACTTTTACCACATTGTGGGAAATCCCAACAAAAACCAAAAGGTGAGCTTTTACCTGTGTAGCTAGTTGAATAAACTCGGAAGGAAGCCTGAAAGAATTAGGGACTTCTGGATATACAGGCGAGAGATAAAAGCAATAGGCATCCTTATTCGAGAGGTTGACTTGGATAAAAAATTTGATGACATCTGGGTTCACGAGCACCCAGACAATGAGAACTCTCCAAATGCTTCAGTTTTAGAGCAGTACTATGGAAAGAGAGGAGTTTCCATGGAACCTGATGAGGAGGTAACTCAAAGACTCCCCGCTACTGAAAAAGAGCCAATGCATGAGGAAGATGTCGGTAGACAGCCTGCACAGTAGGAGGGCTCTTCGAATAGACAAATTTTGGAGCCATCCAACTCCACTAGATTGAATAGGAAGAGCCAAAGGAGTTTCGGTCATGGACGGAAGGCTATTGTGAACCTTGAGGATTCTCCAAAGAAGAAAAGATAGCAAACGAGAGAGTCCTCTGGAGGAATGGAGTCACAACATGTAGAAGCAGTGGCATCATTTGTGAGTCTTTAGGAGCCTTGGGTATTATTTTCTCCCTATTCTCTATCTACTATGTCTTTGGTCTCCTATTCGTTTGCCCCGGTTTTTTCGTCAGCCTCAGCTTTTTCATCAGCACTAGTTTTTTGTCACTGAACATCTCAGGAAGTCCAGTCTTTTCCCACCTAGTTTTCCATTTTCATCCTCTTCCTTTCATTCTGCCCCTGGGACACAATTTGTTGCTAGTCCTGAACTAATGAGCCAACATTTTTTATCCTCGAGGCCCAACCCTTCAATTGGTGTTTCCCCAGCCTTTCCTTATACCACATTATCATCTTCTCCAAGTAGCCAATTCATTCCACCATTCTCCCCAACGATTATTACAAGGCCTAGAAAAACAACTGATGCGCTGAGTACGTTATCTTTCCCGCTAGCAGTCCCTCGGGAGTTTCCTTTTGCTAGTGGACTGGGTATTTCTTCCCAAGAATATTTTCGTAGCTGGATACAAATAAAATTTTCTACGCAAGTCAAATTCAAAAGAGAAGAGAAAAGGATGTGGGTAGACAGGTAGAGCCTCTTTTGCAAACAGTATTCCATAAAAGCCAAAATTCATTGATGTTTGCAAAGATTACTCCCAATGTGATTAAACTATTCGGGGAAATGTTGCCAAGTGACTACTCTAACAATGTCATTGGGCTAGATTTGCATCAGGCTCATTTGCGGGATAAGGTTGAGTTGATGGAGGAGACTCAGAGGGTGGTTACCACTGATTACCTCAAGCTCAATCGCCAAGCAAGGAAAAAGGAGGAACAAATATCGGAGCTAAAGGGCAAGGTTGATATTTGGGAAAACAAGTATAAGGCCCAGGAAAATGAGATAAGATTCCTGCAAAAGGAGAGGAGTGATTTTGAAAGAAAGATAAAAAAACTTCAGGTTATGAGCACGGAGATTGTTCCGGTTCTACAAAATGAAGTTGAGCAGAGCCGAGCAAATGAAGAAAGGCTCTGTGTTGAATTCACACAACTGAATGACGGTATGAAATGGCTCCAGTAGAGCACAAACGATGAGATAAACAAAATGAAAGTTGTTTTGGAGTCAGAAATTAAGAAGAGAAAGCAGGCCAAATTGAACTTAGAAGAAAGGGAGAAAGATATTTCCACTCTAAGAATCTAGGTGTCCACATTGGACGGGAGCTTATTGGATGCTGAGGATGGACCTGAACAACCGAGTTGCAGAGTTAAATCTTTTGAGAGCCCAACCTCCTACACAACAGATGATCTCGTTGAAAATTTCCAAGTAGTTATACACATCCTACTAGGATAAAGTCAAGGTATTATCCTTAATTTTCAGCCCACCCTAAGGTTTATGGTGCAAGCAACTGAATTGTGTGGAACCATTAGTGAAACAATCCATTAAGTGCAGGAGATGGTTGTCGATAAAGTTGTGGAGGCCAGACTTCTATTCGACAAGTTGTATACGGCTTCTGATGAGGCCCTAAGCAGCATGGGCATTGAGGACCGGACAACGACAGCTATGGGCGTGAACATTCTCATTTCCATGCAAGAAGTCATCCAGCAGGTGGCAGAATGCAGAGCCAAATTGAACTAGGTTACCAGTGACATGCAGGCAAAATTTTCTCCCTTAGCTCAGTGAGGCCTCCGTTCACCCTTCATTGTTGATTAGGCGGTAGCAGGTGTCGAGCACATAATTGCAAAGATCGAAGAGAAGAAGCTGTACCTTTCTATTTTCCAATTTTATATCAGTCCCTGACCACCGAGAATATTGAAGGTATCGTGCATCAGCTGACACAAGTCTTTTTCTAGCTTGAATTGGAGGTGAAGGTATCTGGCGGATTTCCTTTTAAGGCAATCATCGATCTCAAATTGGTGCCCAAAAATCTGTGAGCCCTCTCAGCACCATCAAATGAGGTATGGACCGATCTGCAAGCTGCCCTCTCAAGGTTGTGAGCAATAATGGGATGTTGAACCAAGGTTTCTAGGGTTCTTCATTCTGCAGGTGAAATGTCCATGTGAGTCACTAAACTGTTTCACAAAAAACCACTGACCTTCACAGTTGCGCCTTATCTTTTATCACTTGCAACCTTCAGCATTTGCCACATGGCCTCCTAATAGAGTTTTTGGCTATTTTGTATCGCTTCTCTTTTTCCAAGTTCCATGTACCTGAAGCGTGGGTTTCTCTGGCCACTTTCTAAGTTGGTCCCACCATGCAATTACTATCACTCAGCATCACCCACATGGCTTCCTCTTAGACATTTTCGCAGGGCATCCCTTATTCTTTTTATCAGGCTCCATCTACTCGATGCTTGCCATTTTCTCGTGTGTTAGTTTTTTGGGAGTTTTTGCTATGCCATTTGTTCTTGCTTGCCACTGCGTTCTCTTCTTCGATGTCGTGTGTTCATTTTTTCTACTGCATGGCCTTCTTTTCTTTGAGGCGGTTGTGTTGGTCCATTTTTAGCATTCTTTTTGTTCGGTGCCGGCTCGAGAAGATCTAGGGCATCAATGGTTGATCAAGGTGTCTTTCTCTGTGGTTGTCAGGTGGTGGGTTGGCCTATATAACCTGCCTTGATCCTCTTTTATTAGGTTTTTTATTAGATATATAGAAAATCTTCTCGAGCACTAGGAATAGCCTCTATAATATTTTTATTAAACTTGAAGCTCGCAAACTATGCCAATCAATTCGGATTTTTTGTCTTTCATGTATTTGATAAGACTGTTAAACTGTGTTGTTATTTTCCTATAACATATGAATGCTTGTTCTTCAACTTTTGTAACCTTTTGTAGCTTAATAAATACATATCATGTTTTTGACTCTTCTATGTTGGCCGAAGTTATACTAGATTATTCTATGTGGATAAAGGTTGTTTCTTATGTTTTAAAGTTCTTTTGAGAAAATTTATCTAAATAAACAACATTCGGTGGTTTGGGCCTTTGCATCCGGCATTGTGCTCAGGTAATATTGTTTATGATTTTGCACATCGGCTTTAGCTTAGATTTACATTCTCAGTTATCTTCCTAACCTTTTACCTCCCCCCACTAACATGAAGAGTTGGCTTCAGTAAAACCCGGAGGTCACTTAGTTGTGCGTATAATGTCCCCCAATAGCTAAGTTTCCCATAAGACTACACTGTTACCTACAAAATTTTGCGTCAACAATTCGAAGAAGAAGATGAGTGGAATGTGAATGCGGAGAAAATAAGAAGTGTGTATGTGTATGTGTGGTAAGTGAAGTGTGTGAATAGAAGGTTGAAGATTAGTCTATTGTCATGCGAGTGAATACTCTGAGCATCAAAGGAACTGAATCTGCACCTATTTTGTAACTTCATTAGTTCAACTCTGGTGATTAGTCATTTTTTTTTACATAATTTATGTAGGCAGTGAGCCTCCATGTTTGGACAATGAGTCCTTGTAAGAAATGAGCTTTGTGTATCTAGTAGTGAGCCTCCTTGTAATCGGTATTGAAATAACTATATATTGTGAGCTAATCCTCAACGTGTTTTTTCCCTCATTAGATTTTCCACGTAAAATTTGGTGTTCTTGTATTGTGTAAATTTATGTTTTGTTATTACTCTTATCTGTTTTATGTTGTAAGGTAATTAAAGGTATTTGTTCAATAAGTTTGTGTGGATATTGATTCACCCCCTCTTAGTATCCAGATATTTTAGAAACATATTAATATAAAATAACCAATCTATGTAACAGTTGGCATTTACCTATCAGTTATTTGTTTGAAATTTCCACCGGGATTTCCATTAGTGCAGCCATGAATAGAATTTATTGGTGCCTCTAGATATTTTTTTTGATAAGTTGAAAAGGTAACTATAGAAACATGAATAAATGTAATGTGTACAATAGAGTATGTTTATTGTAGTCAAGTGTGTGTAACAATTCATGTATACATGTATATCTATAGCAAAAAATATGTGGAGTCTATCTAGCCATGGAGGAAGAAAAAGGTTGAATATATAACTCAAAAAAATATAAATTTATAAAAAAAACTTTGATTATGCTTAAAATTATGGTCATCTTTTAGGTGCCAATTTTTTGATAGATGGGCTTCATATCTCCTTGTCCATTTATGCTTGCATTGAGCCCAACATTATATTAATTCAAGGAAACATTTTATTTGAATATATCAAAATATATGTCTTTGGTTAGATGTGTATGGAATGGAAAAGAGACATTACAAAATAACCTACAACAAAAATAAGATCCTAAACATTGTAGATTGCAGAGTGCAATACTTATAAAACTCTCCAATCTGGTATGTAATAGAAGTAGATGGTAGGTTTTTTCAATAGTTTTCTATCAAAGGAACACCACAGTGCCTCATTTCACAATGGAAGTAAAATAGTATGCATCCTCATACTACAATGATGAATGTTGTATTTACTCCCTTTCATTTCATCGCACAAGAATACCAGAATGCATCAACCCTCACATGAGAAAAAACTTACCATTATGTTTCCATTCATCAAAGCAACCAACTCCACCACCACCAAACCATGCAGTCAAAAACCTCCACTGTCGTTGTATATAGGTCGAGGCAACCCATCACAAATTACATGGATTTTTATCATATATTAGACCAAAAATACAATGTAGAAAAGACTATATATTTATGAATGCAATATACAGGAAGAGTGAAACAATGAAATGTTGAAAAGAGAATTATGTAGATCAACATTGGCTAGCTATTTGTATCAAATAAAACTAATAGAGAAGCTAACAAGAGTAAATAAGAATATGTGGAAGGAAAGCATGGAGGAAAAATGATAAAACTTAGGGTATATAGGTTCAGAAAATGTAGAATTTTAAACTTATTAGTCAAATGGAACATAATTTTTTTGAAAATGTTTCTATAGTATGTGCATATAGTCTAATATATTGCAATGCTCAAAACACATTACCAACTTATAGAAAAATTTTCCTCTAATTATTTTTGGTTGGTATATTTGTGCATCTTTGACACTTAATGTTGTTTGTATGTGCATATGCATCAATTTGTAGCAGCTACAACTGTATGTTTAAAATATTGCATGTTAAAATAAATTGAAAGAGAATTGTAGGTATCTTGATAAAGAATTGACATCATTAAATTTAAAAATACTTGGAAAAACATGGATAGGTGCAATATACAAAACAGTGTATTCTTTTGAATGCCATATACAAAAAGTATGAAACAATGAAATGTTGAAATGAGAAGTGGGTAGATTAATATTTATGGGCACATATTTGCATACTAAATTTAACATAAACTATATTGTTGAAGGTACAGAAGCTAGTAAATAGGAAGAAAAATATCTTTAATGTGTAAAGCTGAAGAGGATGGAAAGCATTGAATAAATGGGGTAAATTTAATGTGGCAATAAAACACAGAGTATATAGGCACAAAAAATGGAAAACAAGGCATAGGTGCATAATTTATAAATAATTAGTCAAATACAACAAAATATTCTTAAAAAAGTTTCTCAAATAGTTGAATATATATTTTAATAGACTAGAATGATCAAAACATGCCATTGACTTGTCCATTTTTTTCATCTACTTATTGTTCCCTAGTGTCTTTGTGCATCTTTGGCATTATACCCATTTTGCACAGGTTATTACTTGATATTTTTCAATAAACTTTATCTTAAAATCCTTGAAAAGAGGATGGTATACGGTCTGGAGCCTATGTGAGAATAAATATTTTAGAGCCTCTTTTATAATCCAGAGCATGAAGTGGGGACGAAAGCATTTGGTAAGGGTTGGAGTTGTACCAAACGTGCCTCTTCGCTGCAACATCCAGTAGTATATTTTTTGTTTTCTAGTCTAGAGTATCTCTCAAATGAGAATGTTAGATCAATACAGAGTCTTTCAATTTATTTAACATGATAGACAACAATAAAATTCAACCCCTTCCTTTCTGTATTGCCTATATTTATCGTTGCTTTGTCTAATGTTAAGCCTTGGGCTTTATGTATTGTGATTTCTCATGCCATGGTGAGTGGAATTTATATTTGACTACCTCAGGTTATAGTTGGGATGGGGGTATCTCTTAGGTTTTGTGGGTCCCATGGTGGGCCAATGTAATTTTGGAAGCGGACAACAACATAGTGTAATAATAATGGGAAGAATATCTCTACTTGGTGGAGTTCGCATACAATAATGTGTATCATAGCTCCGTAGGTACGCCTTCTTTCCAGGCATTGTATGGACGCCCATGCAAGACTTCGCTGAGTTGGGATCGACTTGAGGACAACGTACTTCTTGGACCTGATATGTTGTGAGATATGGAGTAGTAGGTAGATCGTATTAGAGAGCATCTGATTGCAACACAAGATAGACAGAAGAAGTACGCCAATGGTCATCATGCGGATCGTTAGTTTTCTGTTGGTGATAGAGTGTTTCTTCGAGTGCGTTTGTGAAACAGTCTGATTCGTTATGGAAAAGGCTCTAATCTCGTGCCTCGATTTGTTAGGTTGTTTGAGAAATTGGAGAGGATCGGTCTTGTAGCTTATCTACTTTCCTTTTCATCTAGCTTGTCATGCATCCACGATGTCTTTCATGTATCTCTTCTTAGACCTTATCATCCTGATGTTTCACATGTACTTGATTGGAATGCTCTTCAGGTCAAGGATGGACAGTTAGCATTGGAGCCTGTGGTCATTCTACAATGAAAGAGACTCGCCCTTAGGGGTCGAGAAATTGATCAAGTGAGGTTCCACTAGAACCCTAGTGATGAGGCTTCTGCTACTTGGGAGGATGTAGCATGTATGAGGGAATTGTATCGCTATCTATTTGCAGGCTTCCAAGAGTAAGCCTCACCTTGGGGGGGAGGATGTAGTGACCCTCTTGATGACATTTCTATTTCAGTTGTTTTGACTTACTGTTAGCAATTAGATGTTTGATATTATGTTATTTTGATGCTTTATGTCATGGTTTACATGACCAGTTGTGAAACTCAGTCAATGATACACTTTACCTTATGATGTGTTGTTTATTTTCATGACATGACATTATTATGATGACCTATGTTGCTTTGTTATACTCATGATGAACCCATGATGTGTTTTCATATATATACATGTTGTTCATTTGACCATGTAGTGTGATGCAGCTTTCAGGCATAGGCATCAACTCCACCTGTTTGTCAGGATTGAGTATGCCATGGCCCAATGGAATCATTGAAGGGAGATAGTTCATTTCCTTTGTCATGAACCATCATTCTAGAAAGAATTAGTATCTTTTGTCACCCTTATGTTATGTCTTGTCATTCATTTTTCATAATTTGGTTGTTGTCATGTCATGTTATATCTGTTATGTTTTATAATGTTGTGTTAGAATAATTTAATGATTTAATGGTAATTGATTAATGATTAATTGCAATGTTTAAATTGGAAATTTTGTTTGTAGAATATTGTAGAATTAATGTCGAAATATTAAAATATATTAATTGTGAAGGATTAATTATTTGTAATTGATTTTTTTGTGCAATTTAGATATTTTTGAAAACTAGAATAGTGAATTGTAATTTAAAGTTACAAAATATCTTGTTTTGAACAAGATGTTAGAAAAATTGAAACTGGCTGATTAAAATTGCATGCAATCTAAAAGTTTAGGGGGTGAATTGTGTTTATCTGGGAAAATGATTTTAAAAAGGAGAAAAAAAAAACACAAGAAGTTGCCTCTGTATTTTTGAAATTTGGTTGAAAAGTTAGAAAATTGTATTTGGAAGTAATTGTTCAAGTTGATTGTGATATCTTGGCTGAAATTGAATGTTTGATTTCATTGCTAGTTGCATATTAAAGGAGGAAAGCCAGGTTCTTTTCCTAAATTATATTTTTGTACTTAGATCATAAACTTTAAATATTTTTGTATGTGTAAACTTATTCCAAACCTTATATATTGTCCCAAATTACTCCTAACTACTGATATATTTATTCTTGATCTTGTGTTCCATTTCAATAGATTGTGTTTTCTATCCTTTTAAATTTTGATGTTCCCTATCCGCATTAGTTGGCCATTTCATTTAGCTCATTTGTTTGGCGATCCGGACAATACATGATTCACATCTTCATTCTTGTTATTTGTGATTTTGTCACTACAGACTATGGGTGGCAAAATCTGCCATAAGTCTCTTATTTTCCTTAATCTTCTGCCATTCTTTATGCCCCACACTATGTCTGCTTAGAAAATTCATGTTGTTGATATTATGTTTGTGTTCAACACACAAAAATTAGTTACTCACCTTCTTTTTATCGCATGTCCTTGCAAGATTTGTGCACCGCTATCAACTCACCCTATATCTGTTGTGTTAGGGAAGTCAGCTAACTTAATTTTACTTTTGAAAAAAAGGAACAAGTCTAAAAAGCTAACATAGGAGCAAAAAGTAACAAAGAAAGGACTTTGATAGCACATAAACCACGGAAAGGCAGCCAAAAAATAGATAATCGACACAAGCAACAACTAACTAGTATTATCCCAGTTTTTAAACAAGAGGTCCACAGCATCATCACCAACCCAGTCTTTGTTCTCCTAGCCATTATTACCCTCAAAACCCTCCTTGATAACAATGGATAGGGTGCTAGTCACGAAGTGGCCCAAATTCATTGTAAAGCAGGTCAACCCACGAAGCCGATTGTTGAGCTTGTCCATTTTCTTCTCCAAGCCACATGGCTCCTCCCCAACATCCATAGTCCCTAGGATCTCTTCAGGCTCATTGATTGGGGGATGTGGAGAATGAGAGGTCGAGGTTTCTTTTGGTAGCTTGCTATCTTCCAAGGTAAACCGGGGGCCCTCCACATTCCCATCCTCCTCTTCCTCATTTTCCCCATCCTTATACTCTTAGTTGTCAGATCGCTCCTCCTCTGAATCCTCAATAACCAGTCTCTTTTTACTATTTTTTTCCATCCTCTGAATCTCCTCCTGGTGTTCTCCCCACCATTCATAACTGTGGTTTCCACAATGGTATCACCTTTCGAGTCTTTTCCAATTAAGTTTTTTCCATCCTAGTCTCTTCCACTCAGCTTCGGTATACCACTCTTACCATCCTTTCCTTTTTTTGCAGTGTTGGCCCTATAGGAAAACTTTGTCGAGGTGGACTTCAAATCACAGAGGTTGGAAGCAACACTAGCATGTGTAGTACCTGACCCTTCCTTTAGTTTTTTCGTAGTTGCTTTGGCTTTGGAGTTTCCTGCGGTACCCAGATTGGATTTACGGGGAGGGATTTTAGACTCAGCCGAGGAAATTTTCACAACAGTCAGGGGTTTGATTTCATCAATGCGCACAGCCGAGATGGCTTTGGGAGGATAAAGGGCTAGGTGGAAGTGGTAAAGTCTCAGCATAAGCCCTTGATGGAGCGGAAGAGGCGGGAGGTCATTGGGATTAAGGCTGGCTATCTCTTTACATTTCTCAATTGAATTTTTGAGGTCCATAACTAAAAAGAAGGGAAAGCTAAACAACATCTTATGTCTTAAATGATTTAACAGGGGAAAATGATAGAAGAAATAGTTTTTGAACCTACCTTCCAAGGTGACATATTTCATTAGCGGTAAACACACCTAGTCCCAAGGCTCCAAAAGAGCTTCACGCTCGAAACCTGACTAGTTCTGCACAGGTTCCTCATTCCCCATGAAGAAATCTTTCAATATTTCATTTTCTTTGTTCTTAGTGTGCCTAGGGTATTTTTTCCAGGTACACAACATACCAGTGGCTTACGCGATGACTTTTTCACTAACTTCAAAGGAAATACCACCTATCGTGACCCTTCAGTCCCTCCATGAATTAGCAAACTGGCTAGACAAAATAGGGTCATGGCCAACCAAAATCTCCATTAGAGGAGAAATGCCACCTTTAGCACAGATGTTCCAGACTAACAGATTCTTTTGGAATTCATCATAGTTGTCCAGCTAAGTCTGAATGTGGTCACAACCCATTCTATTCACCTACATAGAAAACCAAACAATTTGCAGAAGACATAAATTGTAAAAGCCAGCAGGGAAACGGATATTCATCACAAGTTCATTATGGCGAGAAATGCAGCGATGGGTAATGATGCTAGCATGCAAGTCACACGTGCGGAAGGGAAAATCACCATAGGGTGACTTGACAATGGAGTAAAATCGGATCATGAGAAGATTGAAGCCAACGAAATAGGAATTGGCGGTCATGCAGGGTTCCTTATCCTTGGAGTAAGTTCACGAAAAATAAGACAAGTTGGTCATATGGCTAAAAATAGAAACAGTCCTATGGGTGTGATAGGATACCCATGCTAAACTAGCAAGCATGAAGGCTCTAGAAGGAAGCATTCCTTCATAATGAGGGGTCAAATCAGAATTAAAAATCACAGTCATATAGAGGCTATGATGGGTTAAAACAAGATATCGCACAATCCCAAAGAGGAGAGATCGCACGATACGGCCTCTCAAATTCATCAATTGATGTCATGTAATTTCTAATTCCCTTCATAAAGCCACCTTTTTTATTTATATTACAAGCCTTAAATTTTAAACCCCACCAACTATCAACCACCTCAATAATAGATTTTTTCCACCAGGCCCAAAGGACAAACAAGTGGGTCTTCCAACCAACACCCAACACCTAAAGATCTCTAAACACATAATGAATCAAATAGTAAGGATCCCTCCACCTATCGGCCATCTCAGCACTAACACTCATCCACCAGACCCAAGAGATAATCAAGTGGACCCCCCATCTAGCACCCAACACTCAGAGATTTAAATTCATCATGATAATTGGTTGCATTGTTCTCTCAAGATGATATCTTGAATTTTTGGCAGTATCTTCTCCATTTTCCTCCAACATTTAGATTAGCCCCAACAAGTTCCAAGATTAGCCAAGGCATCTGCCACTTGGTTTCCCTCCCTAAAAAATATGTGTCAATTTTTACCCCTAAGTTTGGATAAAAGGAACCTAGTGTCGAGCAATATATCCTTAGTATTACATCCAATTAGTCTGTCCATATTCACAACATCGGTAATGGACTTAGAGTCTCCTTCAATGTGGAGATTAGCGATCCCCAGAGAGACAAAAATTCGGAGGCCCATGAGCAGCACCCTAGCTTCTGCCACAATAGAAGACTAAAAACCGATACCTCCAACATATCCCGCAACCATAACCCCCCTGAGGTCTCTAATCACACCAATGATACTAACCCTGCCTAGGTTGCCCTTAGCAGCCCCATCAAAATTGAGTTTATTCCAGTCTCTAACCAGAGGCTCCCATCTGGTATTTTTCTTGCCTACGAATTTATAATTGTCAAACGAGCTAGCCTCTAACAAATGGTACCAAGCCTTGGTCATTCTAATTTCATAATCAAGAGGTCCCTTCTCTAGGATTTTCCCATTAAAGAGTGATATTTTTTCCTCAATGAGTCAGACGCCTATGCCAAAAAAATCCCTAGGATTCCTCTCAATATTCCTGAAAACCTTGTTGTTCCTCTCCTTCCACAGACACCAGCCTAGAATAGGAGGAACCTAATTCCAAATTTCACCAGGTAGGGGATGGGCATAGGGACCACTCCAACCCAGGATGAAGGATAAGAGATCCTTACACATCACCCAAGAGACTCCCAATTTTTCAAAGGCCAGTCCCCAAACTTCAGCAGCAAATAGGCAGTGTAACAACAAGTGGTTGACAGTTTCCTCCCTGCACTTACAAAGTAAACATCTATTTGGAATAACAAATCCTCGTTTCCTCAAGTCGTCATAGGTAAGAATCCTGTTATGGTAGGTCATCCACCGGAAGAAATGTATTTTAGGGATCCTATGGTAGTTCCATATCTTCCTCCAAGGTTCCTCTTTAGTACCCTGGTTTTTCAATAGTTTGTATGCCAACCTAGCAGAAAGATCCCCATATTTTTCAAACGTCCAAAAAAAACTCATCTTCTCTGTCATTATAGGGAAACCTAGTGGTAGAGAGGATCTCCTGAAGTTATCAGGCTAGACAACAAAGGTCATGAGACTGAGGACAACAGAGGGTTAAATCCTTCTGAGCCCTAGCCCCGGGGGGTCCAAAAACATAATCAAAGATATGGATACCAAAATACCTCTAAGATAATCCCATAAGATTCCCAAAATTGGAACAAAACAGAGGGGTCTCAATTAGCCACATATCTTCCCAGAATCTGATATGCTTTCCATTGCCCATTTTCCACTTAGTCACATTCCTTAGCAAGCCATGTGTGTTGCAGATGGTCCTCTAGGCCAAGGAGCCCGAAGGGTCAGACTCAAAGAGACAATTGATCCAAGGTTTGTCCTAAAGATATTTGAAATTCAAAATTTTGCACCAATCCTTAGTGTTCTTTAACTGATCCCAACCAACCTTGGCCATCAAATCCTTGTTAGTGTTGACAATAGTCTTGACTCCTAGGCCACCACAATTTTTGGCTTGACAAACCTTTTCCCATTTAACTAGAGCGAGTTTTTTCTTATCCTTAGTCCCAGACTAGAGGAAATTCCTTTGAATTTTTTCAAACTTATCAGCAATGTACTTAGGCATCTTAAATATGGAAAGGAAATAAGTTGGTATACCTTGAAGGGCCACTATGACTAGTTGGAGTTTGTCAACATGGCTTAGGATGGAGCCTTTCCACCCAGCCAACTTTCTTTGGATTCTTTCCAGTATCAAATTCAAGAATTCAAGGGTAACCTCCTTAATCATGAGAGGGAGCCCAAGGTAGACTGAGGGGAGGGACCGACTAACACATCCCATAACCATAGTCACTTTGGTTTGCAAATTAGGTGTGTTGTTAAAGAAATAGATCATGCTTTTATTATAGTTGATACATTGACCAGAACATGAAGCATAAATGTTAAGCATGCTTTCCATTTCCTGGCTTCCACCACAAAGACTTTCCTCAAAAGAAAAGTGTCATCCACAAATTGCTGCACAACAACCGGTTCCAGGGAAGAAGTCGCTTTGATTCCCATAATGGAGCCTTCCGATAGCAGACCAGTAAATTTCTTGTTGAGCACATAAGCAATCATGATGAAGAGATAGGGAGATAGGGGGTCGATCCCTCTTCCAACAGAGAAGAACCCACAGCGGGACCCGTTAACCAGAATAGAGTACTTAATAGAATTAATTCACTCCATAATGAGACTGATAACCAAATTGTTGAATCCAAATTTATCCAAAACCTTTGGGATGAAATCCCATAAAACTTTATTATAAGCTTTAGAGATGTCCAGTTTAAGAGCCATCCCTGCATCGTTACATCTATCCATAGAATGGAGCCACTCATGGGTGGTTAGAGTGGCATCAATAATATGGCACCCAAGGATAAAACCTTTTTGGGTGGGACTGATGATTTTATCTAGAAGGGGCTTGATACAATTCACTAAAATCTTAGAAATGATTTTATAAAAGGTGTTACATAGGCTAATGGGCCGAAAACCATTCATGGATTGAGGCTCACAAATATTAGGAATAAGGGCAATGAAGGTGTGATTCAATTGTTTAAGGATTTTACTAGATTTGAAGAAATCCTTTGCCGCCAACACAAGATCCCCACCCACAATATCCCAAAAAATCTGAAAAAAAAAGCAGGAGGAAAATCATCAGGCCCCGGGGCTTTAAAGGCCCCCATACTAAAGGTAGCCAGTCAAACTTCTTCCAGAGAAACATTACTGAGAATCCCCTTATTATCTTCCTGGGAAATGATGGTAGGTAGATGGTGGAGCAGCACAATGTCCAAAGTCGGGTTTGGTGCCTCAGTTGGGGCCGAATAAGCCTCTTGAAAGTAGTTAGTAGCACAAAGGCCAATTTGGGCAGGGTTCAAAATCACCACAACATAATCATCAGTCAGTTTAGAAATTTGATTCCTTTTCCTATGCTTTATGGCTGACACATGAAAGAAATAGTTGTTCCTATCACCTTCCTTCAACCATTGGACTCTAGATCTTTGCTTCCAAAAGACTTCCTCATTTTTGAGAACCCGTTCCCATTCCATCCTAGTTCCCCTTTCCTGGTTGTGAGTCCGTTGACTATCATCTCCTTCCTCCATTTTCTTTTGTAAGGTCCTCAACTCTCCTTCTAACAATTTTTTTTTGTGAAACATGTCACCAAACACACTCTTGTTCCATCCTTTAACCATGTTTTTAATATGTTTGAGTTTAAAAAAATTCATAAACATGGACAGGAATATTCCACCATTCAACAATTTTATTTTTGAAGTCAGGGTGCGAATTCCACATTATCTCAAAATGGAAGGGGATCAGACCCACAGCAGGAGGAACATTAGTAGTCAAAAAAAGGGGGTTATGGTCAGAGACCATCCTGGGCATGGTTACTAGATTAGCATCTAAAGCATTATTCCAATGGGGAGAGCAAAGGAAACGGTCTAAATGGACCTGAATCAGGTGTTCAATAGAGCATCTGTTAGACCAAGTAAATTTCTGGCCCATGAGCTCAATATCAATTAAACCTGAAGAATTTAGAAAATTAGCTAGGTCAAGCATGTTGTAAGAGTAATCCAATAGGCCACCACTTTTTTTTGACAGAAAGAGAGGAGAGTAAAAATCTCCAGCAACCAGCCAACGGCCTCCCCTATTCTAATTAATTTTAACCGTAAGGTCATGCCACAATGTACTCCTCGCATTTCTTTGATTAGAAGCGTAAATATTAATTATGGACTAGGATTCACCAAGGTGAGTAAAGAAGGCCCCCACACTATTTTTATAGTGGAATAGTTCAGAGCCCAGAAATTTTCAAGGATTCCAAAGCACAGCCAAACCCCCCGAAGCACCCTCAGCATCACTGTAGCCATAGGATGCATATGGCCAAATAAATTTAGCAACTTTATCAAAATTTGTCTTAATCATTTTGGTTTCTTGTAGTAGACACACATAAATCTTATGTTCCAAAAAATAGTTTTTTAGATAAAATTGTTTGTGGGTGTTATTGAGCCCACGAACATTCCATGACATAACTCTCATTTCTGACCTTTTTTTTAGGACACATCCAATGTCCTATGTTTACCCAAGGAAATTTCATTTGTCATTTCTCTCGTCCTGGTGTTCCTCTAGGAGGGCCTTCTTGGCTTTGATTCACCTCCTACATCTACCTTCTTCTTCCTTGCTTTTTTCTTTGGCATTGTCCAGATCCCTTCTTCAACCGTTTTCTCAAGCTTCAGAGTCCCAATACTTTCTATAGATTCATCAACCATTTTGTTGCTCTCTTCTTCCCAAATTTCACCATCCTTAGTCATTGTCTCACCAGTCCCCACAGATACCTCCAAAAATGGAGGAACAACCACCGAAGAGCCAGGGTCCTAGGTCATTTGGATAGTCAGGGGTTTAACAACAGACTCCAATAAGGCACTAGGGTTGACTAGGCTAGATGGAGGTTTAGAAAAGGTGGGTGAAGGTAGAGGATCCTTAGGGGATGGTTCAACATTTGGAGAACGAAGCCCAGAGTCCTCTAGCGGAAGGGGATCAGTCCCCGTAGGATTAAGATTCTCCAAGGTACAGTGAACCTTAGCCTCCCGACTGAAAGAGGATTTGTAGTCAGAGATAAGATGACCAGTTTTTGCACACTTTTGATAGTAGACCATAGAATTTTCATAACACACTAGATCTGTCCAGTTACCAAACTTAGAGCACAACTTAACTGTGTTCGGAAGGACTTTATCTACACAAATATTAACACAGAATCTCGCAAATACTAACCTAGATTTTGACTTGGTAATAGATTCAGTGGTGACAAACTGACCCAACGAATCCCCAATACATTTGAAAATGACTTCATCCCAATACTCAAGAGGTAAGCCTAACAACTGCACCCATATTGGAGCCAATTTATTTAGATCTATAGCAGGGTCAAAACCCCGCTTCCAATGACACATAGCTAAGCTATGTTTCCCATACACCCATAGACCCATTGAAACTGTCACCACCATGTCTTCCGCTACCGTGAATCTGAACAGAAAAAGATGACCAACCATCACGCATATCTCCACACTACCCTTGAGACACCATTTTGCCTCCGCCCATTTTTGAACTATATCCACCATTGGATGGAAAGAAAGAAATCTCCCCACCACAACATTATCCATGGAGGAGAGAATCCTATCACAGACCGAATCAGGAATGTCAAAATCCATCCCAGACACCTTGAAAACCTCCAATAAAAGAGGGGTCGTGGAAGAGACTCTCTTGCCATTGGATAACACATCCTTCCAACCAAAAACCAGAAAGATCTCCACCGCCGGCATAGAAGATTCGCCCAAGTCCGCAAAGGTCTTTGAAAGGCCCGTAGGAGAAGACGTTCCCCCCGCAAGGGTGGTACCCGAGGGACACGGGCCCGAAAGTGATGTGATCGGGTCAGGGGGGACAGAGGGGGACCATTGGGTACCCCCAAAACAGAGTCCACCATGCACGTAGGAAGTTCAAACGCAGACAGAGGAGAGGGAAGTGGGAAAAAGTCTACAATTCACATCATGTTATATGTAGTTTCCCTCTGATGTGCTATTATTCATGCTTGGGTCGATGGTTTATATAATTTCCTTTCCCTCCAACATAGTATCTGTAAAGAAGAAGCTACACATTCTATAGGTTGTAATTTATATCTGTCAAAATTATTTGTTGGTGTGATGTTTTTGTTTATGCAGTCGCTTAGAATATATATATATATGAATTTTGGTGATTTTATCAACTCCTGTTTGCATGCACTGAATTGTGATTTTTCCTTGTTGCGGCCAGTGGATTGTATAAGTGGAATTGTCTCTATTGTCAGTAAGCTTTGATTATATTACAATTTATATCTTGGTCTGTGTCGATCTGAGTTCTCTCGCAGAATGCTAGCGATATCTCAGCCTCCTTAATATATTTTCTTTGTGAAAGGAATTATCCTATCATGAGACAAAGTCATATTAATTGTTGCAGGGAAGATTTTTGATTTGAGTCTTTCCACCATTTGATGAAGTGTGTTCCCTTATTTTATTCCATTCCTTGCGTGCACAAAGTACCTGTTCATATTAATAATTATTATTTAAATGTGGTTGTCAATTTTAGAATGAGAATTGACCATTGCATAGACATCGAGGATGAAGTGTGCGATTTACCAAGGCTGGAGTGATAAAATTTCCAGCCCGCGAATAAGGTGGTCATCCACAGGGTAATAGGAAGTTGAATTTATTTCCCTACCGAGAGTTTTGATTGCGTTGGATAATTTTACTCTTTGCAGCTTTCTGTTTTGTGCGTCGGTTGTGGTATGTAACTCAATTTTGAATAGTTTATTACATCTCTTGGGGATTTTAATCAGTTACCTTGCTTTGGAATTCTTTATCACTCAAGCCTATCTCGGTTAGCAAAGTACTTGTTTAGTGTACAAACAAAATACTTGAAGTGGATCTATTGAAATCCTTCCCACGGGATTGTATATAGGTAGTGTATCAAGACTATGTCTATCTCTGAGTTTTTCCATCTCTCGATTTGGGTGTCGCCTGCTAGATACCTCAATTCTCTTCTTGCTTTATGTACTTTATGGTTACATTAGTTTGGCCTCTCAAGCTCATAGGTTGTCGCCATGCAATAAAATTGCATTATGTTCCTGAGTCGACTGTAAAAGGTGAATCGTGCAAACTTTGAGTTTTGTGTTTTAGACCACATGCTTTTCCTGAGTGTCGTGGTGGATAAGAACTTCAGTTAGTTGGAGACGATTAGGGTAGTGTTTAGTCACCCTTTTTGTAGGAAATAAAAGTGCTAGAGATGTTTCGTTGCTTCAGGAAAACACGTTGAAAGTTTTTTTTGTTAATTGATTCTTTGTAAATGAATGTGTATTGCATGCAATTCTCTGCCTTATCAATTTGTGTGACTCTGAGTGAATGCGGCTGACAACTTGGTTTTGTTCGCTATTTTTAAGTAATGTTTGATGACAAATTATTTGCTCTCCGTGTTGATATAACATTTGGTATTCTCATAAGTTCTTGATGATAGTTACTAAAGGTTTATCATTGTTGATAAAGAATTAAAGGATGAATTTACCCGACGTATAAGTAGTATCTTTTAGAATCATACTTCCATTGGTTGTTTTAAACCCATTTTGATCCGGTAGATACAACTCTCATCCTCCTTTTTGTTTGTGTCTTTTCCCGTGTGAAGTGTGGGTTCATGCATGTTCAGTATTCGAGTCTTCTCCTTGGAATCATCACTGTTTGAATGCATGTATTCGCCTTGTTTTGGAACATGCATTACATGTGATGCACCTTGCTATTGAAACAAATATATTACAAGTGTTCGATGTTTTCTTTTAAGATGTGAAAATAATCTCTTCGTATGATTGGATATATTCCTTTTTCCTTTTTCCTTCATACTCCTGAGCATCATTTTCATATCTTTTTATTCTCGCAATCTTGTTCTAGTACATGCGCGATAGACTGCAATTTGAGGTTTTGAATATCATGAGTTTTGTGTATATGCATGCACATGCAAATTACATGCATGGTTTGTCTACCAACCGACTTGAGTAATGTATATAGGGATATGATGATAGTAGGTACCTTATCCACTATTTAAAGAGAAGTTGTGATCTCTTTTACAATGTAAGGACAGTAGGAAAGGATTTTAGGATGTGCTACAACCTTGTTTGATATCCCCATTAATTTGAGTTATGTTGCTTTCTTTTGGTAATGTAGTTATTAGTGACGTAATGAATTCATTGTTTTTTTAATATAGCTTCTTTCAGTTATTTAGAACTAGAATTTTTAATATATGAAAAGAAAGTAAAACTTAAGGTGAAGTTCTTAGTTTTTGTGTAAAAGTGTGATTTACTTGAAAAGGAATTATGGTTACCATGGATCATAAACCTATATGAAAATATATGCTTGTTTATTAATTATAGTTTATTATTAATTAGCATTGACTTTTGGTATTTAGGTAACTATATTTATATCTCTTTTAAGGTTTCAAGAGAGGGGTAGAATATATACGTATATATGAATTTATAGATTTAGAATTGATAAAATTAACTTTAATTAGTTATAATGAATAATTATGGGATATTAGCATTATAATTCTTATTCACCAATTGCACAAGAATGGATAGTAGTAGTTATATATGGGGAAAAATATATTGTCAATATGTTATTTATTTTAATCCTGCTATGATAACATAGAGACTTAGGTAAATAGGTATTTTATTTTAAATTCCCTCTTAAATTTATGAGATAGATGGACAACTTAAATACAAATGTGTTGATTAATAAAATGGTTTATTAATTTATGTTTATATGACATTGATTATCTACCATCTGGAATTACTTTGTTTGGATGCAATGGTCATTATATATTCAGAAGGAAATTACATCTTGTTCTCTTTATTTTACTTTTAAAATTTATGATAGAAAGGTGTTGAGATTATGTATCTTATGCATTTTTCCTAAGGAGTGTTAGTTCAAATTTGTGGAGTGAAATAAATATTCTTTAGAAAATAGTTCAAATAAGTTACTTTATTCAAATAGTATTAGTAGCCAAAACTAAAGGATTGTTATATTTATATAAGCATAGAAGTGTATTAAAAAGATTAGTTTTTACTTAATTATGATGATGTGTCATTTGAGGATAATGAAGTTTATTAGAAATTAACTCAATAATTATTTTGGTTAATCAATATATATTGTATACGATAAGTTCAAATAGGGTGAATAAACTGTTTATGATGAAGGTAATTGATTAGTAGATTTCGAAAGGAAAATAAGTCTTGGATATGAATATAAAGTAATTATGGATTGTTGTATTAATCTTGGTTTAAATTTCCTTGTAGTTTTGTTGGTGTAGTTTTGTTTTGTGAAGACTTCCAGAGGCTTGGAATTTTCATTCTTTTGAGGTGAAACATGGCTTATTTATTATGAATGTTCCTTGTCTTGATTTTAATGTTGAAATGTGAGCCATGCACGTTCAGTGTTCTTGTGATTTTATTCTATACATTTGTATTCCATGATATGGAAGTGTGTTGTTTAAAAAAGCTTTGTCATGCATGTCTTGTAGTTCATCTTGAGATATTTAATGTTATCGGTTTAGCTCTAATGACTTTGATTTTATGTGTAAAGAAGTTTTTTTTCACATGCATGTGGCCTTATTTTTTTAGTCTTTATGAGAAGTTGTACCTTAGGAGGAGTGGCTTCCCTTAGGGGCCGGACCCGAAAGTGTGTTAACCAAGTGATAACTAAAATAATCTTTTAGGGGTATTGGGTAGCATCTCATATTAATTCAAATAAGTTAGCCTCACTCAAGACTCAAGTGCTCATTTGGGCTTGTGATGAGTGGGAAGGCCTGGAATGGCGAAGATCAACTATCTTGTCCCTTCGAAAGGTATGTTGATCATGCATGAGTGAGAGTGGGGGTCGACGGTTGGTTGAGGTTGCTAGGGTTTAACCAAGTAAGGGGGTCAGTAACCTATGAAGATCCCATTGGGTAACCCATGTGGAGCTTGGTTGATGACACTCTTGTCCTTGTACACTTTTTAGTTCTCTTGTGTTGAGTCACTTGTGACTATGAGTCCCCTCTGGGATTATGTTATTTATCTTATCATTGTGATGTCATGTATGTCAACCATGTATTGTGTGATGTTCTTCTTATTGTCTGTTTGACTTGAGGACCTGTTCTATCTCCTAGCATGGGGGCTGGTCTTTCGCGTTCCACACGATTGGGAGGAACATGCTACATCTTCCATTGGGTCCCCTGCAGGTGATTTTATTCATGACATGTTTTGTTCTTGGAAGGATCCTGATTGCACATCATTCACGGAGTTGTTCGTCAGACGAGCTCGTGGATGTGGTCATCATCTATTCTTGATCTTATTCTTATTGTTCACACTCATGATGTTACATGAGTTTTCTTTGTATTGACACTTGTAATGTTTTGAGATTTGTCACAATCTCACTTATTGTTATGTAACTCTTGATGTAATGTATTTGGACATGACTATTCTCATGGGTTGATTTATATATATGGTTCTTGATATGCTATGTTGTTTATTTAATTTATTAGCATTGTTGTCGAACCCTAGAACATTTATGTTAAGTTTTTTATCACATGTTGTTATCAAATGTTTTAAAAAAAATGATTCGGATGTTAGAGTTAATGACGTAATGTTTCCTCGGTTCCATGACAGAGCATTACATAGTTAGGTGGATCTAGCAGTTTGCAACGTGCATTGTACACAATAGTTGTAACAAGGCCAAGGAATCCATTGACTAAGCTAGCTTGAATCCACAAATTTCTTGTTAGCATCACATGTTCACCGACACAAAGCAACAATTCTGGGAGAAGTTGGTCATCATCTCCATAATCAGATGTATGTTGTGCTACTCGAGCAATGCTAACTCCTATGGGCAGGTTTAAATATTTGATCATTTTTTTATTGTGGAATGCGACTAATTCATTTGTCACAAACAAATTTGTTGCAAAATCAAATTGTTATCTTTTTATGGCTGAGAGAATTTTATTTTCTTATTTTATAAGCTCTTTCTAGTCATCGTGGAGAGCCTCTCCATTTCTCATATGGAGAATGATTGCCTAAAAATTTTGTTGTGTAGGACTATCTCCTTGTTGGCGAATAATAGTGTCTAATGTTATTGAGACTATGAAAGTATGTCATAAGGCTACAAATGATGAGCATGAAGCATAAATATTAGTATCCATGGCAGGCAAAAACTACGCAATATCACCAATAAGGATGATAGAAACACCACTGAATGGTTGCCTTTGGTTATCGGGGAATGCTTGGCGCAATCAACTATCTATTTTGAGTAGCAACTTCAGGCCTAGGAAACTCATCTCATCAATCAAAATGTATTGAATATATTTAAATTATTATTGTAATACTACCAATGGTTGGCCTTGCAAAGGATTCATATCCTTTATGGGAATTTAGAGGGTTGTATGGATTGTGGAGGTGCATATGTTGTAGGCAGTAACACCTATAGGTGCTAATGTGAGTAGAGAGCTGTTGCATCCAATAGTAGAGGAGTTTATTTGTTGCCATTTATAATTTATCAAAAAGGATTTGCCAGTGCCAATTGTTCCTTGAATGATCATGCGAAGAGGGACTTTGGGGGAAGGCTACATGCAATGGGATTGGATGATTTGAAGAGATGGTTGTTGTTTTGGTGAAATTTGATGGGTTGATGTATTTACAAGCAAAAATTTCATCGTAGCTTTCTCACGTTATGCCTTGGCCGATGGGATGAACTACAAATCAATATTATGAAGTTGTTCAGGCACATGGTTTGTATTCTATGGATGGTTCATATCAAAGTCTTGACTACATAATAGTTGGAGTTGATCTATGCTAAAGTTAATAGTATCACCAAGTTGAGAGAAAGCTTCCCATTCATGTTCATCCATAGAAGGTTAATGGTTCAAATCATTAATATCACTACCATGTTGCTCTTCAATCGTGGGTGCAACTGGAATTCTATTAGCATGCCAAGGATGATAACCAGTTGTTTTAAAAACTTTCCAATTTTATATTATGTCTTGTTTGGCAAGACCTATATATGTCTGTATGTTTCAAAAAAATTTGTATAACATAAGTTCAGTCCAAAAAAATGTCTCAAATATTTATGTATCTTCAAGGGGAATAGTCTTGAATAATGGGTACACAAGGATAATTGTAGGCCGGTGTCTCGATTTCCATTTGTCATTTTTTTGTTGTTCTTAGTGTGTATATAAGTGGATCGGGTCAATTAGGAATACACAACCCAACTCTCGAGGCCTTTTCATATAGCAATGAATATAATTTGTTGGTAGGTCTTCATTAGCATCATATTTTTTAATATGGAACCATACCTTTTTTCCAACATTTAAACAAACATATTGTCAACTTGAAGTGACAAGGAGAAATTTATATAACATATGGCATGTCTCCTATGCAAAGATGTCACACTCCACAAGAATGTTCATCATGAATTTTGATATGTAAGTAGTGCTCTATCCTCAACTATATTTGTACTTGCAAGTCTTTTCAACATATCAAGGTAATTTTTTTATTTCTTCTCAAATTTAGTTGCATGTTTGGAGATATAATTTAATAGAATTTGTCTAGAAATAATTGGCTGGTAGTCAATATTAGCATGCTAGATTGCAAGCATGGGTGGGCTATGAATATTTAGGCGATCATCATTTCTTGCTAGCTTGTAGGATTTTTTAGACTCAACATTAGATGTCAATGTAGAGGTAGGTTGTTGCTACCAAGATGCTTTATACTGACATTGCAATTTCTCTCCTTTTTTCCTTAAACAAGTATATTTAGAGAATTTTGTGTTCATTTGAACTATATTTTAGAAATCTTCATAATCCATGATTGGATCACTAGATATAATTTGTCTTAGGGAAAGTAAACACAATTTTTTTTCAGAATAATGATACATTCTAAGGAATTTTTGTGCAAGGAAACGTGGATTCCAAGGTGAAACATATCTATCAAAAAAGTGTCTTGCCATGGTAACATCATTCTTATTGGACCAATAAACAGTGTCCATGTCTGAGGCTTCTGGAAGCCATAAAAAACCATGCACATGTACAGAGCGACAATGTTGTCATTCATATCTATACCAATAATATTTTGAGTGCAAAAGCTTTTCAATCACCTCTTCACAGAGAATTGATAATCTATGATGTAGATATAAAGATGTTATATTTTGACCTTGAATAACACTATATATCAACATCTTTGTTGAAGGATTCATCACCAAATGAGCCACATAAGAGAAAAAAAATTGTAGATCAACCCATTTTGTGTCTACACAACTCAAAGTGAAAAAAAGGGTCAGTATATCCCAAGTTGTTCAATCATTGCAAATAGTTGGGCCCAGAAAGAGTTCCAAAAAGACTCTCATGTGAAACGATGCACCAAAATGCATCAGTTTCTATGTTATCTATTCATCAAGAGCAAGTTGAAGTCGTTCACACAATGTTGCCAATGACTTCAGGATTTTATCTTCCAAATCCACTTTGAAAAAGATAGAAACGATTTTGTTGAATATGATGTATCATTATCAAGTTGTAGAGAAAATACATAAACTTGACATGTTTGCACAATTTGTGGTCAAAATATCTCATTAAATGGAGGGCATATTCATTCAAGTGAATTTGATGATTCCTCGGTTGAAGGGGAAGTGTTGCTCCAATGGGAAACAATGTTGGGAAAGCCATTGTAAATGAACCTTCAGTGTTGTATTCATTAATAGGAGAAGAGCTAATTTTAGGCCAACACAAGATATTTTTCTCCTTTTTTCAATTTGTAATGCCTATTTGATTGTGTGGAGCTCTCATGTAGCATTTGGCAGGGAAGGGATAAATGATGAAAAGGTTGAAGGGCTATTTTCATGTTGAGCAGCATTTGTTGAGTTGGTTGATGGCATCATCTCTTCATCAAAAACTTACTCTATTGTATGCGAGAAATTGGAGACAACAAAAACAACATCAGGTAACATATTAAGAGCCTCAACATCAATCTCAACATCATTATAGTATTTCTCATATTGAATATTATATTTCAATGCATCCATGACATGATTTTTAATAAGATAGTAGTCATAATTTCCACCTTCAATGGTGGTCTGTCGTATGATGACAACCTCAAGGTCTTGCAATCAGCGCAAAAAAAGTTTTGCAATGCTCGAGATGTCTTGAGGGAAGCTTATCATGTGACCATTGTATTGAAACTACCCTGCTCTAGCATGGGACACTTGTAAAACTGGAGCCACCCTAGCAATAAGTATTTCTTCAACCTGTGTTAGTTTTTTTAGTAAGAATGGTTTTGGGCCTAGGTCCATGCCATTTGCAGCACTGAAGCAGTGGGATCCTTTTTTAGAATAACATCTAGCACACATGGTTGTTGAACTGGATACATGAGTGTGCATCCCAATGTAACTTTCTTTACATATCTAAAAAACAACAAGGTTCGATAGGGTATCTATGTGGCACCGAAACTATTTAACTATTGAAAGGTAGTAATCATTGAACATTTCTTGTAGGTGGTGTTGGTGTGCTGGTGTAGCAGGGGGCTTGATATGAGATCATATATTGAACATTTCTTGTGATGCTAATATCGGCATGCTCCTGCCCAAGCCATCATCCACAAATTGGTAGCCTAGGTGAAGAAGACTATCTGGGGAAAAAGGAGTGGCACTACCATTGCCAATGGGGGTTGCGAGGGAATATTGTCAGCAAGCATACCCGTAGGTGTGCTTGATGTAGTTAGCCTTTGTTGCAAGTATTTTGTATGGTGCTTCACACAAATTTCCTCTCTATGTTGCACATAGTACAAATGGTTTCATTGCTAAATTTTAGCCTTTTTTAATTTAGCAATTGATTTGACTATTGAACTTGAATGTATTGGTATAGCCTAGGAATATACATACAAGCTCAACCATATTAGCATATATGAATATACATGTATAACCATAGATATATTTAAAGTAGTAATTACACATAAACATATAAAAATATATATATGTATCCATGTGTATATAAATTTATATCTATGCATGATCACAAAAGGAATAGCATGGTTTGAACATTGGAATATATAAAATTATATATACAAGGATTCTACAGAGTTATGTTTTAACCATTTCCACTATTTCACTATTGTTATATCCCATGTTTAGAACAATACAATATTGGATGCACACAATCAATCCAAAGTTATGTTTATGGAAGCCAAGTGTATATAAGGATTTGTGTAGACATGTATCTATGTAACAAGAAATATATGGCGTTAAAAGAAAAAGCACAAAATCCACGCTCATTAGCCTCCCTACCATTTTGGCATCATGGAGCCTCATGGACTGTAGCCAAACCTCTAAGCAAGAAAAGTATGAAACATCTCCAGGAAATTTCATGGAGTTCCAACATACATCACACAATAACAAAGTTGGGGAAAATCTATTGTTTTCATATCTGATTTTTTATATTATAGTTGTTTGCTTTGCATCCTTCTCAACTTTACATATACATATGCATACATATACATATACATATACATATACATATACATATACATATACATATACACATACATATACATATTCATATGCATATACAAATACATATACATACACATATACATATGCATATACATATACATACATGTGCATTATACATATACATATATGTGCATACATATACATATACATATGCATGTACATATACATATACATATGCATACACATATACACATACATATACATACATATACATATACATATACACATACACATACACATACATATACATATACATTTACATACATATACATATACACATACATATACATATACATATGCATATACACATACATCAAAGGGATGTTTTTATCTGTTGGAAAATATCAATGTGTATCTTCTTCCACATCCATACACTTTTCTAGGTTCAACCATGTGTATGTACACCTTAAAGGCAAGGAAACTCAAAACATAAACATGAAAGGGTATGTGGTGTGCATTGCTATATATTTGAGAATAATTAAAATAAAGAAATTAAAAGGAAATGTTCAAGTTGAATACAAAAGAGGAAGGAAACAATAACAAAAACTTTGCAACAACTATAACAAAAAGGAAACATATACTTACGAAATCAGGATCTAAAGGTTGTTGGTTTGCACCCTCAGAGCCAGACTTTATAGCGGAATCCATGGGGGATGTCAGCAAATCAATCTTGGGGGGCTCTGTAGACCCATCCACAAAGCCCAACTCCATTTACATAGTTTTGGGAACTTTTGTAGGCAGAAAATGTTGCAATTTTAGTTGACTAATTGTGAGCTCTATTTGACAATAAAAATAAAAGATCAATGTATTGCAACGTCTAATGGCAACTGGTAAACAACTTAGAAATATCGATAATCTGTCAACCATTTTACTAGTTTGATTAAACGAAAATGGGTATAACCATTCCACTTTTAATACTATCCAAACAATAGGAGATACAAGAACAAGAATAAAAATACACTTATAATACTATCAAAACAGTAGTAGATACAACAACGAGAATAAAAATCATAAATGCAAATGTATATATATCCTTATATGTATCTGTTTATCTTTGAGGTTGCCTTAAATATATGTATGCATGCAATTTTTACTATATTTCTACATATACCTATATGCAGATATTTGTATATGTTGCTAAGTGGTCCCTTCATCCTTTCTTATCCAAACAATAGGATATACAACAGTAAGAATAGAAATGATTAAGTACATATATGCATTTAATTTTCTCTTTGTCTCGACATTTAAAAAACACACATATAACCAGATATATATATATATATATATATCCATATGTACACATGTATGTATCTATTTATATATACACTGCAATATCTAAATAGATGTGTGTATTATATTTTTTCCTAACTATGTACACATTGACATACCAACCAAGGACCTCCTTAAAAATGGGCATAATGACAAAGCTACACAACGACAAGAAGGAACAATAAGCAAAGGGCGAAAGTTGTGCAAGTCAACAACATGTTTTCAACATTGTAGCCTATTAAAATATATATGCAATAGAGGGGCTCCTGGCCACCTTCAAAAAAAAAAAGAAAAATTGTGAATGCTTGCTCATGGTGCTAGTCAATGGCAATCAAGATGGTGGGACCAAGCAAATGCAATATTCAATGTTTGCAGCTTCAAAAAATTACATTGTTGCTCGCTTGAACTATAGTTTTGTGCACTATTTTTTGGTGTTTTTCAATGTATTCAATTTCAATAGGCACATTCACTGATGTTTGTAAAAATGGGCATAATGTCAAAGTTGCATAGCAGAAAGAAGAATCAATAATCAGAGGGTGAAAGTTTTGCAGGTCAACAAAATGTTTTAAAAATTGCATCTTATTAAAATATATATGCAGTAGGGGGGCTCTTGGACACCTTCAAACACAAAATCAAAATGGTAAATGGCTTCTCGCGGTGCTCAACAATGGAAATCAAGATGGTGGGACCAAGAAAATGTAATATTCAATGTTTGCAGCCTCAAAAAATTACATTGTTGCTCACTTGAACTATAGTTTTGTGCACTATTTTTTGTTTTTCTCAATGAATTCAGTTTCAATAGCCACATTCATTGCCAAAGCGCAATCAATTTTACAGCTTTTTTATGAACATGTTACACATACTACAACATTAAATGCTCTATTTTTTATTGAGGAGAAAATGGGTTTTACAGGGACTTGAAACCAAAAAATTTACAAACCATAAAAAAGATAGAACATTAGAGAATCCAAGAACAAAACGGCTGCACACAATAGATAAACAGGAAAAAACAGCAGCCACCAGCAAAAAACAAGCAAAAGAACAACAAAACCATTAAATGCTCTGTTATTAACATCTCAATCCTATATCATTGAATGCTATGGTTATATTGTATCAATTTTCTTAGAAGCTAAATAATACTTACATATGTTATTTTTAACACTTTTTAAATCAAAGTCTACATAAATACAAATAAAAATAGCATATACAATTGTTTAGATATACATGTGTATATATAAATTCTTGTTGCATTATCAAACGAGCCACAATGATCTTGATTTGCATATATGGATATATATTTCTGCCTATATGTATATTTTTAAATATGAAACAGGGAATTCAATGCATATATATGCATATATGTCTTTGTCTATGTTTTGGGCCATTCAATACAATTTCCCTTTTTGTCAATAATATTTAGTAGAAAATAAGTCTTATTCTAATGCCTCTTATAGAATTTCTCTATTTGTCTTCAATATTTATTACCAAAGAACATAGCTTGAATCTTGTATCAATATGTTTCATGATATTCTTTTTTTTCTCATCTGCTTCAAGTTCCCTACAACAAACTACCCGGACCAGTTTATGAAAATGGTGGAGCTTGCTAATTATGTGGGATGGTAGTGTTTTATATCAATATGTTTCATGATATTCTTTTTTCCTCATCTATTTCAAGTTCCCTGGTTAACAAACTATTCTTCGTGATATTTTTTTTTCTAGTTCCCCATAACAAACCATTCATTATCATAGTTTGCCTCTTCTATTCTCCATATTTTAAAGTTCCATTTAATGTGGGTTTTGGAACATCTATCATTTTCCTGTGATTCTTAAGTATTTTTCTAATACCTTTTTACCAATTTTTCTTTTTTTCTTGTATCAATATGTTTCATGAAATTCTTTTTTTCTCAACTGTTTGAAGTTCCCCATATCAAACTGTTCATTATCATAGTTTTCCTCTTATATTCTCCATATTTTAAAGTTCTATTTAATGTGGGTTTTCGAGCATCTGTCATTTTCCTATGATTGTTAAGTGTTTTTCTAATAGCTCTTTCCCAATTTCCCTTGACCAAAAAAATTTATATGTGGACATTCAAAATTCAATTAGACAAACAAAAAATTTTATGTAATAGTTGGCTTGACAATTCAAAATTCAAACTACATTATTTGCCACTAAATATTCTAGATAAAATAGGGAAATTGTAAAAAAACTATTAGAAAAACACTTAAGAATCATAGGTAAATTATAGATGATCCAGAACCCACACTAAACATATTGATACAAGATAAGCGGTCTATGTAAAATTTGGGTTGCCAATTCAAAATTTGAGCTACATTCTTTGGCACCAATCCCACATTAAATGAAACACGTAAAGCCAATGGGTAGCAATAACATGTGCAAAATGGCTATAACTCCACAGACTTAATTGAAAATTTGAGCTACATTGCGTGGCACTAAATATTATAGACAAATTATAAAAGAGCTATTAGAATAACACTTAACAACCACTAAACTAATTTTATCTCCAATATGTTTATGCTTTCATACTAACCCTCTGCATATATCTGCAATTGCTCTTGTGTTAATGGGTATAACAACAAAGATGCATAGAGATAACTAAAACAATAAATGAAGGGTGATAAAATTACTAACCCTAACCATATTTTTTTATGAAAGAAAGAAGATTTAACTACAATTGCTCCTATGGTAATGGGTATAACACCAAACATGCACAGAGATAACTACAAACCAATAAATGAGGGACAAAAAAATTACTAACCCTAACCATATTTTTTGATGAAAGAAAGAAGATTTAACTACAATCTCTCCATCCATATAGAGGCATAATCTCTTTGAAGACTCCAAAATGGGCATAACGCCAAACATACAAACATATACCAAGAAGACATGAACGCAAATTAATGATTTATGCAAAATATCCATGTAAAACAACTTACAAATTATGGAGATCAACAGTTTTAAAACCCTCCAATCTGCTATAAAACGGAGCCGAAGTCAACGCTTTTTATAATAGTCTACTATCAAACCAACCACAGAGCTGAAGGCAACAATTTTTAGAATAGTCTGCTATCAAACCACCACCATAATGGCTCTTTTGACAATGCAACTTAATCAATATATTTTCTGGCACATTTCGGAGTATACTTTCCCATACTGCAACATTGAATATTGCATTTACCTCCTCCCATGCCATCGTACAAGAATGGCATGATGCATTAACCTTCACGCAAGCAAACGCTTAACATTTTCCTTTCGCGTATCAAGGCGACCAACTCCACGACCGCCAACCCACATAATTAGCAAGCTCCATGTCATCATACAAAACCCTAGGGAAGTCGTCGTCGGTTGAGAGATCTCTGGCACTGACAAATCCTATTCATGGCTAGGCTGATGAAAATCTTGGTAGAAACTTCAAACAAATAGCCTATCGACTAATAATTTATATTTTTTTTCAATATAAGTATGCAACTCAGGTCAAGAAAAAAATCATATTAATATCAAATAGTTATCTTATATTTTGCAAGTTATATTTTCCACTAGACATTAATGCTAAATTATTACAACATAAAGATGTATTTAATTTTAATAATCTTTTATGACATCCATTTAAGTCTTTTCATTTAGAAATGAGTGTGAGTGTGATTGTTGTAGAAATCGATTGTTATATTAAGCATGTAAATAAATGAAAGTATAAAATTTGTTTTAAAAAATATATATCTAAAATGTGTAGTGAAAGAGGGGTATTAAAACTTAAGATATAAAAATCAAAATCAAAATTAAGAATATTATTTAAAAAATATTATGAATAAAATAAATAAATTTATCACATGAAATTTTCAATAAAATGTGAACGATGTAGGTAATAATAGATTTGAACAAAATTTGATGAAATTATAATAAAATTATTTTTTTGAAAATATGAAAAATATAAATCAGTATTTCAATAAGTTTAGATTCTCTTTGACACATGTATATACATGATGAAGCTCCCCAACTACAGCCAAAGTCTAATTGAGTAAAAGCAAAATAAAAGCGATATATATGAAGGTTAAATACGGTTTGTGTTCAAGCGTAGAAAGTTTCCAGCCGTTGAAGAGCCGCTTCCACCGTTTTAGATGAGGATGAAGGAATTGTAGACGTCACTGCAACAATAAACATTTCTTAGAAATGCGCTTTTTAGTTGAAACTCATATCTCAGGCTTTCACCACAATAGGCAGTAAAAGCCAAAATATATGTAGTAAAAATCAAATGAATAGATAAATTTATATAGAATATTTAATATATGAACCTTAAATCTTAATTTACTTTAAAAATTAGTATTGAACACATTGCTTTTTTAAGAGGTAATATTGAAATCTAAACTTATGTTGAAATATAAAATTATTTTTAAATATAATATTAATTATTAAAAATTAATTCTTAAGTATATAATTTTGAGTCTAATTTTATGTAAGATTAATTATGTACAAGAAAGAAAATACGAAAAAAATAATAATAAAATACAGATTGTTTAAATATGCTTTAAGAGTTATAAATAACAATAAATTGAATGATTTTACTTGGATAGTTACTTATAAATTTATATTGTGATTTTGTAGAAATATAGAAATATAAATTCACCATTTTCTTATATATTACTTGAGCAACAATTACACAAAATCATATTTTTATGTCTTGAGGAAAATTGTATGAAACTATTTTACTGTGGAAATATGTAGAATAGGTTGGAAATACACATTTCCTAGAAATAAAAATATAATGTTTAACAAATTATTAAAGAAAGTGGAGATAAAAGGATATATAATAGCAGTATATTGTAAAAATATTCTCTTGCTATATATGTGTATCAATAAAATTAAATAAGTAAATTTTATTTTTAAATCGAATTAAAAAATGTAAAAAATAATAATACCCAAAATAATCTAAATTTGAGCATAATTGTCTAATTCTCTTTCAACTACATTTTAGAATATTTTCTATTTTTATTCTCAACTTTTTATGTTGTTTACTTTATGTGTTTATATTTTAAAAATATTTTTAATTCTTTGATTATATTTCAAAAATTTAAAAATCATAAATATATATTAATAAAAGTATATATATATATATATAACTATAAAATATAGAAAATCAATCCAATAATATAACTAATTTTTGTAATGAAACCATTACAATATTAAATTAACAATTAAAATATTGATAATCAATAAATTTATCTTATTATAAGAATATTATAAAATTATAAATATATTTTTATAAAATCAAAATAATAATAAAATTAGTGACTTCATAAGAGGAAGTATTATATGTTTGAGATTGCACATCACGTTTAGTGTCTGATATGTGAAGAATTGATGTAATAGATTATATAACACCAACATCTACTCAAAATTAATAATGATTATTGTAAATATTTCAAGCTATTCATTCCCAAATTATTTAGATTTCTCAATATCATAGACATTTAATATTTATTTATTTTATAAATTACTTTTCCATTTTTATTTTTGTCATCATGTATGATTCATGATTAGGACATAGTATATCTTTTCGGTTAGGATCTAGAGGCAAGAGGCAATTCCATTTTTATTTTCGTCATCATGTATGATTCATGATTAGGACATAGTATATCTTTTCGGTTAGGATCTAGAGGCAAGAGGCAATATGAAAGGGGAAGATATATATGTTAAAAATTGAGCTAGATGTGAAGGAAATTATTCCTTATAATAGAATAAATTCCATCAAGGTTTGAAAGTGCTTCATTAATAAATTTTAAAAAAAGTTAATGCCTCTTAGATTTCATATTTAATTTTTAGGTTGTTTTTTTTTTGAAATGAAATCGTTGGTAATGATTATGTTTAATTCCTAAATTTATGATTGAACTAATGCTCGATACAAAATAATTTATTGACAGAATGAATATAATATATTCAATGTAGCCTGATTTTATATGGACGGTATCATATTATATATGGTAGCAATCTTGTTCATACTACATAAGTATCATAAAAAATCAAATAATACATTAAGGTCCACATTAATTGTGTTGTGGAACGCTTTCATATAATAATGTATAATATAGGTAGGATCACCTAGTACTTCACATTTTTTGTCCAAGATTTACAAATTAATTTTACTAAAGATGTCAAAATAGAGGATGCCACCTAAGATACCACATTCTTATTAGGTGAATCTAAGCATGTTAACTAAAATGTTATATATTTAATCTTAATTAAACAATGACTTAAATATAATTTATAACTAATAAATATATGTATAATTAAAAAAAAAAGGGGGGGTTTTTTTAGTTCTTTGGTGATAATATGGTCCATAATCTATTTTTATTCCTATGTGTTGTTGAGAAAATATTAAATACTTATTTATGATAGTAAAAATTCATCAAACTAGATATTCATAATCTATTATATCTAGATTTATCACAAAAATACAAATAGTTAATAGGATACATTAGTATTTCCTATGTGAATCATGTGAAATTTTTGTTACAAGAATATAAGATTAAATGCCTATTTTTTACTCCCCATGTACCTACCCTAATTTTATTTATCATAAAATGATAAACCTAAACAAATTAATAAATTTATTTATTTTTCATGATTCTCACTTTTCTTTCCTTTTTCTTAGGTATTCTTAAATATTTTATAAATAAAAGGAAAGAAGAGTGAGTATCATTAAAAAATGAGAAAAAATAAAAGATTCTCACTCTTTTTACCTTGTCATTTATTTCTAAATAAAATAACAAACAAAATTCTCAAATTTTTAAACATAATTACTTCCAATGTTCATAAGGAGAGAATCTCATGAATCAATAAAAGAACATTAAAAGATCGACCTTTTTATCTATTTTTACACCAAATAATTCCAATTAAGCCACCAACATTTTAAATGTGTTTGGGTGGTTTATTGTTTTTCCACCCTCTTTCATTATAAAAAAATATAATGTATTCCTAAATAAAATCTTGTTCACTAAATATTTGGATTGATATATCCTACCAAGTTTCTATTATAGTTTCTTTGCAAAGGACCCTTCATGAACATTGATCAAAATAGAGTTTATCAGAAAAATTTGATTAGAAATTTGGATTAATGGTTCATAACATTATATTGAGTAGAAAAAGTAGCATCTATAAGCCTTCAAAATTTATCTTCAATAGAATCCCACAAAGCTCAATCAATTAAAAGTCTTTCATATTTATCTTTCACATCGTAACATTGTTACCAAAAAAAAGTTCCTCTATTTTCCCTAATGTATTTTCCATCTAAAAATATTTGTGACAACATCACAAAGTATCTTTTGTGCAAGCCCTCACTCAAAATTAGATTAGTTCAAAAATCCTAGCTACCCACAAATCAAACTAAAGGTGGTGAATCTCTAATACCACATGTAAATAAGTTAAGGTAGCTGAAAAACACCAAGTAGATTAATATTGAAAGAAGGATTATTAAAAAATGTATCTTAAATACAATTGTTATCAAAACTATCCATAAATATAATAAATAACACAACATAGTGACTCACGTGGGGAAAAACCCTTTTGTGAAAAATTTCACACTCTAAAATCTGTTAAATATATTATTCAAAAATCAACAAGATTGTTTTTATGGATATTCATCTTATTGGTCAATATTTATAGCATGAGGAGATGCAAGGTGTACCCCCTTATGAGTTTAAAGGGGGCATCCCTTTCGTAACAAGGTCCAATGTCCATGGTGCTAGCTTAGAGGAAGCGCCTCTAAAAGCCACATTCTATATATTTTTTCATTATAAACCTAAACCATTTATTATTAGATCATAAATATAATGATAGATATTATGTTGGTTTTTATTTCCCTAGAATGAAACCCATTTTATGAGGGAATTTTATTATAAGAATGTATTAGATTTTATTGTTTGAGGAAACTATGATAGATACAATAGAGAGTTACAGTGGATGTGTTTTAGGTTATAACATTTTATGAGATGAAATAAAAAACAATTCACATGCTAGGACACATTAACACCCTCCTAAGCAGCAAGCATCTAGCGGGGATTTTGTATCCCCTTTCTTTCGGCCAAGGGATGTACGAACTCTATACCTCCCAATGTGCCCAAAACTCAGAGAATGAGTTGGTCGAGTATCACTTCAACCTCCACATGGCTTGGCCATGGATGGATCCCTATGGCCATATCAGGAAAGCACTTGGACACGAATACACCCATATCCATAGCATTGAAGACTTTTCAGCCAATTGTAAGGATGACCTTGAGGTGCGGATAAGGCACCATATGTGGATGATTGCATACTTTGTGAAAAATTTAAACTTGTTCCCAATGTCGGACTAAATGGAAGAGAATGAGAGAACTATGATAGACCTCAGATATAATGCAATTCCCAATCTACTGCTACCTCTAATTGATTAGAATGAGCAAGAGGTTGAGGACCTTGACATTCTCACCAAGCCTGTTGAGGCTTGCACAAAAGAATGGATCGATGGGCAAGTCACCCGATTGAAACAAGGGGTCGTCCTGACTTATAAAGCGCTCAAAATTGAGCCAAGTGGATCTGATGGTGCGGTGGCTGCTACATCAATATGAGAAACATTGAAATCCCCTCCACTCACTTGTTCAAAGAAGAGAAAAGAGACTAATGAGAAGCAGTCTAATCCAAAGGTGTATGCTAGAAAGTCCTCGGAAGGAGAACCTTCCAAGAAACATAAGAAATCAGGTAGTTTCACTGAAATGCTTGTAATTCAAGAAGATCCAATCCATGAGGGAGAGGAAATGGAGGTTGATCAACCGTAGTCTCCACCTAGTTCCCAATGTCGGACTAAATGGAAGAGGATGAGAGAACTGTGATAGACCTCAGATATAATGCAATTTCCAATCTACTGCTACCTCTAATTGATTAGAACGAGCAAGAGGTTGATGACCTTGAAATTCTCACCAAGCCCGTTGAGGCTTGCACAAAAGAATGGATTGATGGGCAAGTCACCTGATTGAAACAACAAGGGGTCGTCCTGACTTATAAATGGCTCAAAATTAAGCCAAGTGGATCTAATGGTGGGGTGGCTGCTACATCAATATGAGAAACATTGAAATCCCCTCCACTCACTTGTTCAAAGAAGAGAAAAGAGACTAATGAGAAGCAGTCTAATCCAAAGGTGTATGCTAGAAAGTTCTCGAAAGGAGAACCTTCCAAGAAACATAAGAAATCAGGTAGTGTCACTGAAATGCCTATAATTCAAGAAGATACAATCCATGAGGGAGAGGAAATGGAGGTTGATCAACCACAGTCTCCACCTAGATCTCATTTTTTATTGCAAGCACTCTTGTTGTTGCTACCACCCTGCTCATCCCACATGCAAGAGTTGCTACCTCTCTGCCTGCGGTGGACATCTCTGTCCACCTTGTCTCTACCTCTCTCATAGCACAAGTCATATCAGTTGACTCCTCCTTGACTACCACCTCACCAATTTCCTCATCATCCATGTCCCCATAATTTTCTCTTCCAACTGCCACCATAGCAACTACAATGCTTGTCCTCATCCTTTTGGATTCCTTCATTAAATATATGCGAAATGTACCATCTAAGCTCTTAGAGATGTTCACAAACCTAGTGGTGTAGGCTGCCATTTCCCAAGTAATAACCAATCTCCTAGTTCCTCCTCCTACTAAGCCACCCACAATGGAGGCCACCATGCAGATTTATGAAGAGTTGGATAGACAACAACAAATGGAGGTAGCCAAGGGGTTAGAGGAGGAGGCAGACGACTACCATAAGCACCCTATATATGAGCATCAACTAATTGACGAGTTCACCTATGAGTCCTTTGGTGATGATGGTGATGATTTGGATGCAAATATTATTGAATAAGTCTTTGATCCTAAGCTTGATGAGGAGCTAGCCAAGTACCTCAAGGAGATTGAAGAAAAGGAGGTTGAAAGACAACCCATCATTGAAGAAAGGATCACCAACACAGAAATAGAGGGAAATAAATCTCCAGAAGAGGAACATAACCACAACCCTAGGCATGATGAGGAGGTGCTCCCTCATGGTGAACAAGAAGAAAAATAAGAAGATAAGCCTCAAGAAGAGGCTGAAACTCATGAGAACCTAGAGACTGAACAACCCAAGGAACATGGGCATGATGAAGAAAAAAGGAAACTGTACACATGGAAAATGTACATTTCTGGTTCGGCACACTTGATCCTAATTAGTAACATCATTTCCTCTAAAATCATACTCTCAACAATTCATCATATTTCGTATCTTAATTCAATGAATCATTATTCATTTAATTAATTCTTCCTCTTCTATTGATTAAATTAATGAATTTAATTTAATTAATCTTACATCTCTATTTAATTAAATAAATCATTTTATTTGATTAAAATCTCTAAAGTCCTCTTATTAAATTAAATAAATTAAACCTTATTTTGATTTAATCTAACATATTCCTCCTTAGTTAAATAAATCAAAGTCATTTATTTAATTAATCATTTCCTCTCAATTTTGATTTAAATTAATTCATCTATTTGAGTCAAAATTGTCAAATCATCAAATCTCCTATTAAATTAATCAAAACCTTGATTATGTTAATCCCTCTCACTAAAATCCTCTACATAATGCAACTTGCACAATAAATCAATTACTTTGATTTATTTAATTCTCTATTTTCCTCACATGGCATCAAAAGGCAATATTCCCTCAATTTGAATTCAAAAATTCCAAGTGGACTTGGTCCTTCCAACAAGGCATTTAAGGCCTCTTACATGTCCTTTGCATTGATCCAAGTGACACTAACTTTATTTCCCTTCCCTCTTCAACAAGTCATTTCACAAATTCAAATTTAAACTAATTGCATTTACTGGCACTTTGGCCAAAATGTGCACAACCATTAACCAATCCCATTGTGACAAGTGGCATTCAACCATTGGATTGAAAGTTAGTCCCACATTGCTCAAAACTTTCTCTCTCTTCCAAATTCAAATCTATAAATTGGAGGCTTCTCTCCTCATTATTCATCCACAATTTGATGCAAAGTTACTCTCTTCACATTGAGAGTTAATTTTTCCCATTTCCACTCAACCATTCATCATTTTCATAATATCATAGCTAAGTTATGCTCAAATCTCATTTGGAGATTTGACCATTTCACACTCATCAACATTTCAACTTAGGAGTTGGGAAAGGGCCAATTTCAACATTCAATTGGCACCAATTCGCCCATGGGATCATCAATTTGCTCACTTAAATAGGATTTGTTTTCATTTATTTAGTTGTTCTTCTCTTTTCCTATTTTAAGTTTTAGTAAATGGATTTCATGGGGAATCCCTTATGCTTGTATGCATTTTGATCTAACAATCTAACCTTGTTTGTTGTTCTTGTGCATTTGTAGGTTGAGGGGTTCAAATTTTGGTGCTAGAGGGAGGGGAATCTCGAGTTCTAATCATGTTTTTCTTTTCTTTTTGTAGGTCACAGGAAAACTGTGCCGCACACAGGTCCGCAGCGCTATATCGCACCGCTTTTATAAAAGCAGCTCAATATTGCACCGCTCAACTTCCAAACTGTGTCACTCTACTTTCCCGCCTGTTAGTTTTTTAAAATCTCTAACTGCGCCACACATAGGTCTATGGCTCTATATTGCACCACTTTTGGAAAAGCAGCTCAATATTGCACTGCTCCACTTCCAAATTGTGTCACCTTGTTTCCCACCTCAAAAAAACTAAAATTTTAAACCCAGCTGCTTCACAAACTACGTCACTTAACCATATTGCGCCGCACCTACGGTCTTTATTCCTGCAGAGCATCGCCCACAGTCAAACGCACGACGCTATATAGCGTCGCTTTTGTCCCAAATTGCGCCACTTCTACAAACTACACCGCTCCTGCAAACTCTACTACGAAAAATGGTCAGGTTTAAATTTGACATGTGCTTTTTTATTTTTGGGATTTTTTAATTCTTAACCTTGTTTGTTGTCTTTGTGCTCTCTGTTTTTATGTCATTTTGTAGGTTGGAGCGAGAAAAAAAGTGAAGAAATAGGTTCATCATGAAATCAAGCTCATTATACACAAAGTGTTTTTAAACACTAAAGTGTTAATCAACAATTCTTGAAGGATTTTAAATTATGTTTTTTAAGAGAAATTTGTTACTTTCATGCTTTAGAAATACTAAAAAAAAATTTGGGTTTAAAAAGAACAAGAAAAATTTCTCTTTCAAAGTTTGCAAAAGGCTAAAAAGAACCTTAGGAACAACATACTAGATTTTGTTTAAAGGTTTAAAAATTTGAACAAGGCAATCTCACATTTCCTTTGGTGCTTAAAAATAACTCATTATTGCTTTGAGGGATTTAAAATGAACATGTGTCTTTCTTGTTTTGTAATCTTTTTTGCAAACTAATACCATTGAAATGCGTATGCGCTTCTCTCGCGCTTCACAGTGATCTTGAGAATCAAAAGGATTGCCTCCACATTTCATTTGGACTCTAAAAATTGAACAAACTTGTCTAGTGTGAGAAAAAGGCATTGCGAGTGTTGTCCCTTTGTTTTTCAATAAAGGTCGATCAAACTATGAATGCACTTACTCGCTACTTTATACCTTTAGAGGGCCTACCTTGGTGGGAAAAAGTACTCACCCCAAGGGAACAACTCAAGCGGTCACAGGCTAAAGCCAAGCTCTTCCAAACCGCTATATAAATTTGTGTTTATGGTGAAAGCCATGGGCAATGGGAAGCGATGCATGATAACTCTCCCCTAGTATCTTTATGATGTGTAAAGCCCTTGTTCTAAGGATTGGGAGATCTCTCACAAGGATTTTATCATTGCACCCCCTAAACTAGATGCCCTTACTACAAACTTTTGTTTAGAGGCCAAAACCTTATCTATTTTGTTGGTGCAAAAGGTCATGTCCTTTGAAGCCACCCCACGTTATACATGCAGTTTGTTGTAGAGATGAAAAGTATGCCATGGGAGATTCATGGGTACTGATGCTTGGTTGACCCGAGAAGTGTGTGTCGTGGAGGGGAGCCAGTGTGGTCAAGCATCTAGTCATCCGCACAAAATATGCGTAGCTGGATTCATCCAAGTGGGAACCCAACAAAATATTGTCTCATCATCCTAGGGTTGTACATGTGCTTGGAAAATAAAAATGCATTGCTTGGTTCTCAAAACAATTGAAAGACAAACATTCACAAAGAGCTCCAAATTTCAAACCCCTTGGAAGAAAAAAATACCTTTGATGAATTTAAGTGCTCTTGCTTTCCCTAGGGATCATATCCTTAGAGGTTCCTAAGTGCTTGGATTTATCATCGTTTGTTTTCACTAAGGATAAACCTAGGAAACTATTTCCCTAATTTCCTTGACTTCCACATAATGGACCTTGTGTGATGAAAAAGAAAGTGGGACATTAGACATATAGCTGGAAACATAATCAAGCAAGTGTTTTTTGTAAAAAGAAATCCACTAAGCCAAGATAAAGGACTAATTGAACCTCACATGTGTTGTTCCAAATGATTTCCCAAAAGGTCAAGATCCCAAAACCAAGGTTCAAAAGGATAAGTCTAAAATCCCATGAGCAACATCTTGAAATGCTCCTTGAAGTCAGAGAAAGAATAGTGTACAACTTCTATAAAAAGGCTTCAAGAAATAATCCAACTTTGTATGCATTCTACTATCAACAAAATCCTGAGCTTTTTGAAAGGTTTTCTTTCCTCACATATGAAGTCTAGCATGTTCTTCAACACCGATGTTTTGTAAAGAGAGTTGTGTCTAGGTTCAAGTCTAAGATCAAAGTCGTCATCTCCATACATCTTTTCATCGATAAAATCTCATCCCATCAACAAAATTCTTGAAAACTTTATGAAAATCATTCATGCTAAACTTAAAAGGGCCAAATCAGCATCACCCTATCTTGGCTTAGCACACCTAGCCAAAACATTCAAATCCCTTGGACAAATTTACCTCTATAGATAACACAACTTCCTAAGGTCTACTAGTTCACAATCACCTTGGTTGGCCTAACACACTTAGCCAATCCATTTTCCTTGTGCAACTTATCCCTAAGATAACACAACTTTGTAGGGTCTACAAACTTCCCTACAATCTTGTTTGACTTAATACACCTATTCAAACCATCACCCTCAATCCAAGTCCTACAAGTTTAGCATAAACCTTCAAAATTTCTTCAAATGTTTCACTCATCCACTTCATCCATTTATTCCGTCATCACTACCACCCTCTTTGATCTTTTTACTTCCCTAGTTCTTCTCTTTTGTGCTTGAAATATTGAGATCAAATGATCCCTATTTTCTATGGTCCAAACAAGATCACAATACAAGAAGAACATGGAAAACATCAATGACATATCAACTTCTGGTGACTTAGGTCTGGTAACCACCAAAGCAAACCTTGCGGAATCCAGTAATCCCCCAAGAAGCTCTTCTCTACCATCACAAAATCCTCAAGGGGAAGGCTATGAAGAGGACATCATCAATGAAGACTTGGGAATGACACAAAGGGAAATAACTGAAATGATTCAAAATCCAGAGAATCATAGAATTGTAAATGTCATGCTTAAACTTAATCCTTCTCTATACTTGCGCGTGTTAACAGAAGGAGGGGTCCAGTCCCCCTCCGACCTTGACGTAGGTGCTAATATAGAAAGGTCTCTTATGAGCATACCCCCAGTGTCAATTCCTAGAATCATCCGAGAGACTCCCATAATCACATCAGCTATCACACCAACCTCACTAATTGCAAGCAAAGGAAGTGCTATGTTTCATGAGTTACAACAGCATTGCCTTATAAACAACAAAGAGGTGAGTATCAACACCATACCGAAAAGCTCTATTCTAGTGAATCCATCACACCCATACGTCCCACTCAATCTCCATAATTCTACCGATTCATCCTCGTTCCATGCTACACCCACCTATCCGCTAAACATACAAACTTCTCTACTGCAAGGAGAAGGTGTTTTGTTTGGAACCACGGGATTCACTGACTCGTTATCCTTTCAAGGTAACTTACCACCCTCTCCCCCATTACTGCTCACATCCACATCACCTATGAGGGTGGGTCTTTCCCCCTTACCTATATCTAGTTTTGTAAATCCAGGCAATCCGAACATCATGCCAAATTCTCTCTTTTTTCCTGCAACATCACAACAACAAGTGGCAACCATTCAAGTGACTATGATAAACACATCAATCGATCCTCAAATCTCCCAAGGAATACCTTCTCAAGGACCAAGCATCTCAACCACACCACCAATGACCCAAATCTCGACCACCAACACCACTAGCTCGCCTGACATCATTCCCAATCCACCACAAATCTCACCAAGAGCTAACAAGATGAATTCATTCATCACCATGATCCAAGCCATTCAAAAAGCTAACCATCCGAGGGTACTAAAGAAAAACCAGCAAGCCGCATAAGCTGCACAAGCCACACAAGCTCAAGCACAAGCCCAAACTCAGGCCCAGCAATAGGCGCAAGCACAATACCAAGCACAACTGCAAACAATCCATCAACAAGCATACCAACAAGCCCTACAAGACTTTCAGGCACAACAACAAGACAAACAACAAGCTTTTTTGGCACAACAGCAGCTCGACCAACAAGCTTTGTTGGCACAATAGTAGATAGACCAACAACAAGCTTTGTTAGCACAACAACAGCTGGACCAACAGTAGATGGATCAACAACAAGCGTTGTTGGAACAACAGCAGCAAGATCAAAAACAAGCATTGTTGACACAAATGCAAGCATACCAATAGGCCTTGAACGTATAGCAGAGCTTGTAGAAAACTCCCACTAGTACTCCTCCCACCAACCAAACACCTCAAATGCCTCAAAACACATTCATTCCACCTCCCGATCCAAGCAACGATGTCGCAACACAAATCAAACTACTCTCGCAGCAAGTGTTGGACCTACAAGCAGGAAAAACAATAAGAACACCAGGAAACTTGTGCCCTTATCCTTTTGACAGGAGTCTCACCATGGTACCGTTCCTGAAGGGATTTGAGATCCCCAAATTTAACAAGTATAATGGAACGGGCAACCCTGAAAATCACGTCAGGGAATTTCAGGAGCATTGCATGGAGGTTACATATGACGACACGTATCTAATATGACTCTTCCCCTGAAGTCTGATTGGTCTAGCGATGGAATGGTTTTCTCACCTACCCACAAGCATTAAAACATTCGAGGAGATTCTGGAAGCATTCCTAAAAAATTATGCTTTCAACATGGGTGCAGATGTTAGTTTGGAAGAACTATCAACACTCAAACAAAGAAAAGGAGAGATATTCATATCCTTCTTGCAAAAATGGCAATCCAAGGCCAATCAGAGCAAGTGGTCCATGCCAGAAGAACAAGTTTGCACCATCATATCCAATCTAGATGAAAACTTGGCATTCTATTTGAAAATTCAATGCATCACATCATAAGATCAACTAATCCCAAAGGCGCTCAACATCGAAAGGGCCCTTACCACACGAGGAGGTGCCTCAATCTTCACTCCACCACAAGATAACCGCCCATCTATCAATTATAATGATAAACCTCAAACATGGTCGAGGAACAAAAATATCACAAACGATGGCGTGGTCGATGCTAAAGTGGTCATAAATGCTCCCAAGCCGAATATCCAAACCCATCATCAACCACAAAATCATAATCGCAATAATGTACAGACTAATACAGTAGTCGCACAATGACAACCACTCCTCGCCGACCAAATCAATAGCTTGGGTAATCAAGGAGGACCACCTCCCCGAGGCAAATACCCTCCCAAGTGGGAGTTCACGGCCCTTGGGGAATCCATCGAGTCCATAATGAAAAAATTGGTCAAAGAGAATCTAATCAAAGTCTCCAACTCCGAGCAATACACGAAACCCATGACCAAACCACCATGGTATAATGAAAATCTCTTGTGTGACTTTCATAAGATCAAAGGGCATACAACCACTAATTGCATGAGTCTAAAAAACATCATCCAAGATCTCATCGAGGACAAGATTATCAATGTCGAATAGCCAGTCAGAAATCAAGATTTGAAGATATACACAAATCCGATGTCGAACCATAATCAAGGAAAAAATCAAGGGAACAACAAAGGCAAGAAAAAATATGCTAGTGTTAATCTAGTGTATGAAGAGATAGTCGCATGTGTCGATGAAATGGTCATGGTCATCAATATCAAGGGTGCCAATACTGACTGTGGAGTCACCACACGTGGTGGCAAGGTCACCATTGTAGGGGCATCGTCTAAGACCCCCACTTTAAATACAAAAGCCCTTCCTTATGAATACAATGTCATCGACTAGCTGAAAAGAACCCCCGCGCAGATCTCTATCATGGAGCTATTAAAAAATTTCGCTGCCCATAGGAAAATTCTTGATGAAGCGTTAGCAGAATCCACCATCTCTGCCACCCATGACATAGATTAGTTTCAAGCTATGGTTGGTAACATTGTTACCCCAAATCTCCTTGTATTCTCTAATCAAGACTTCCCCCCACAGCCATCTCATAATCACTCACTTCACCTACAAGTGTTGGTCCATAAAAAGAAATTTAAGAGGGTCTTGGTGGATGGAGGTGTTGGCCTTAATATTTTCTCTCTCAAACTTATAAAGAACTTGGGATTCATTGAGGATTCTATCAACAAAAACAAGAGAATCACAATAAGGGCATATGATGATCAAGAAAGAGTGTCTCAAGGCACTATTAGAATCCCCATCCAAGGACCAGCAACCATGGAAACTACCTGTCAGGTCCCTGACCTCCACTTACCATATAACATCCTCCTTGGACATCCATGGATCCACGGAATGAAAGCAGCAGCCTCGACATATCACCAGTGTATCAAATTCTTGCACAAAAATAAGGAGGTCACTATACACGGAGATCCTAAACCATTCTCTTACTGCAAAAACTTAGAAGCCAAGCTTTATAAAATCCCCCAAGTACCAAAAAATGATGAAGGCCGGTCCACTTCATACATCGACCCAACCAACCTCACCTCCACTTCTGCGATAGAGACACCCGCCATCCCTAACATATCCGACATCAAAAACATGATCCAGGATAATGGATGTGGTGACTACATAATGAAAAGGAATGCATTTTTTTGTGGGAGAGTTACCATAATCTCTTAGGTCGCATGGGCAACCTTGACCAACCGAAACACCCATCCACACCCTTAGGACCAACCCCTCTGGATTCCATCGTTGGGGAGACCTAAGTCGAGAAAGTGTTGGTGAGGAGGATATTTCAAGCATAATATACCATGATGCAAAACTTACACCCACATTACCCATGGATGAGGCTAGCAAAGGGCTACAAATAATGCTTGGCATGGGCTACAATAGAAAAAAAATTCTTGAAAGGAATAGTGATGGATGCTTGGAGCCCATCATTATAGAAAGAAGAATGCAGAACCTTGGCCTTGGATATACTCCTCCGAGTATAACCGTACGTGGCAGAGGTACTCCCAATAGGGTAGTCAAGAACTCTCCTCAAGTATCAACAACTACCCTTAGACCACTCGTTTGCCTAGGTATCCCACTGGACGATTTCACCTTTGACGTCACTGATGTTTGCTCCAGTAGTGATGATGATGACACTGTAGCGGGCCTTCCTAGGCTCTTTGAGGATTCCACCCTACTAATGATTAGTGCCTCACCAGCTGATTCAAACCAACAAACCCACCAAATCACCTTAGTACACCCTCAACTCATCAATCATGACCAATGTGGACCACCAATTCTAGAATCATTCAAAAATGATGAGGCTCTCTTAGAATTCATGGGACTAAGGGATACAGTTCCATGTGGGGATCACAAGGCAGGTTTTGACATCACATTGGACACCCAAGCATATTATGGGGAGACGATTGAGTCCTTCAGTTGCAAAAGAAAAATATCGAGAAGAAGCTCGGAGTTATTAAGTGAAAACCACAATGTGGCACTCTCTAACCATAAAATAGTAAAAATAAAGGACACATCCAATGGTGAAAACATCTTTAAGGCACCGGAGGATGAAGGATTCAATCTCCCCCCTACTTCTCTACATTAGGATAAATTGACAGTCCTAGCAGAGCAGTCTAATCCTATCAACTTGGGAACAGAGACAGAACCACAAATCACATTCTATGCTCGAAATTTTCAAACAGAAGAATAGGAACTGTTGGCCACATTCTTAAGAGAAAGAAAGGTAAAATTTTCATGGATCTCTGCTAACATGCCAGGTCAGGATCCTAAAGTAGTGGCTCATCATTTGGTCATTCACCCTGGAGCAAAGCCAGTTAGACAGAAGTTAAGAAAGATGCACCCACAGATAGCTCTGCTCGTAAAGATGGAATTGTAGAAACTCTTAGATGTTGGCTTCATATGCCCAATTGACTATCTAGAATGGGTATCCAACCTCGTACCAGTCTCAAAACCAAATGGGGGCATCTGCATCTACACAGACTTCAGAGACCTAAACAAAGCATGTCTTAAGGATGATTTTCCACTACCCAACATTGATATGATAGTGGACATGACACCCGGACATGAGATGCTATCCCTAATGGATGGCTTCTCATCATACAATCAGATAATGATCGCGAAAGAAGACCAACATAAGATAGCCTTTACATGTCCTTGGGGCACTTACTGTTGGAATGTGATGTCGTTTGGGTTAAAGAATGTAGGAGCTACATACCAAAGAGCCATGACACTGATCTTCCATGACATGATCCACAAAATAGTTGAAGATTATGTGGATGACATATTGGCTAAATCAAAGAAGAGGCAAGACCACATAGCGACCTTAAGTGCAATTTTTCACCGACTGGAAAAATACAAGGTTAGGCTCAACCCAAAGAAATGTGTTTTTGGGGTACAATCTGGAAAAAAATTGGGCTACATAGTATCAATGAGAGGGATAGAGGTGGATCCAACTAAAGTAAAATAAATCCTTGATATGGAGGCACCCAAAATACTGAAGCAACTCAGAGGACTGTAAAGAAGACTCCAATCCATCCAAAGATTCATAGCAAAGCTAGCAGATAAATAGATTGCCTATTCACATCTGCTCCACAAGGGAGTGGTGTATAGGTGGGATGAAAAATGTGAGCAAGCATTCAAAAATATCAAGGAATACCTACTTACGCCACCAATGCTAATGCCACCAATCATAGGAAAACCATTGATTCTATACATCTCAGCAACGATGGCCGCCCTTGGTGCCCTTTTAGCCCAACATGATGAAAAGGGAACTAAGCGGGCCATTTACTATATCACCAGAACAATCGTAGGGCATGAGCTCAATTAAACATCAATAGAAAAATCTTGCCTAGCAGTGGTGTTTATGGCCCAAAAATTCAAACATTACACGCTAGCTCATCAAATTAAACTAATTGCCAAGATAGACCCCCTGAAGTATATGTTGTCAAAAGCAATTCTTATGGGAAGAATGGCTAAATCAGTTATGATACTATCTGAGCATGATATTGAGTATGTAGAGAGAAAATCGATCAAGGGACAAGTCATTGTGGATCAACTAGCAGAGGCTCCACTATATGCAGACAACCCACTCATATCAGAATTTCTAGACGAGTCCATTTTCAATCTTGGAGCAGTCGATCATTGGAAACCTTACTTTGATGGTTCCCACACACAACATGGATCAGGAGCCAGTGTGTTCTTCATCACACCCCAGGGGGACTATATATCGAGATCCTACAAGTTAGCATTCCCCTATACCAACAATATTATAGAGTACAAGGCTTTAACCATACGTCTCAAAATTGCAGCACAATGGCGAATCATGGCACTAAAAGTTTACGAAGACTCACAACTTATCATCAACCAAGTCAATGGTGAATACCAAACTAAGGATGATAAGCTTAAACCATACAAGAAGGTGGTAGAGAGCCTCAAGAAATCATTCATCGACATCACCTTTGAGTAGATATCGAGGGAAAACAATAGAGAATTTGATGCAATGGCAACGATTGGATCCTTGTTAGATATCCCTCGCAATGTCTTGAAACATGAATTCCTAGTAGAGCAGATTCTCATACCCACTTTTGAGGTACCATAGTCAGAATATGTATGTGAACTCGTTGGTCCCTGTGATCGTTTGTACCATGATGTCTACACCTATCTAAGATTAGGAATCCTCCCAGTCGACATTACCCCGAACCTCAAGCAAACCTTTGTCAAAAGGTCCTTACGATTTTCCATCCTAGGAGAAACCATTTTCTGTAAAAACATCAATGGAACCTTGTTATGTTGTTTAAAACATGAGGAAGCCTTGACTGCTTTGACTGACATACACAATGGCACTTGCGGTTCACACTCGAGTGGTATGACCTTGGCTAAGAAGTTGCTAAGAACTGGATACTACTAGCCGACAATGGAGAGAGATGCACATGACTTTGTCAGAAGGTGTCTGCAGTGCCAGCAGCATGGAGACCTCATTCATGCACCAGCTCAAGAATTACATCCCATTGTTACACCTTGGCCCTTTTCCCAATGGGGACTCGAGCTCATAGGTAAAATCTCACCCACCTCATCCAATGGCCACAAGTTCATTATCACTGCCACTGAATATTTCACAAAGTGGGTTGAAGCAATTCCCATGACCTACATCACTGGAAAGCAGATAACCAAGTTCATCCTGAACTACCTCATCTACCGATATGGTGTTCCCCAATCCATTATCTCTGATAGCGGGACACCTTTCAAGAATCAGGATGTCCACGACTTGTGCAAAAAATTCAAAATCCAACACCACTTTTCCACACCATATTACCCACAAGGCAATCGCCAAGAAGAAGCCACCAACAAAACCATTCTAAAGATCCTTAAGAAAATAGTCAATGACTCTGGTTGTGACTAGCATCTATATTTAAATCTCACCTTAAGGGCCTACCGTACCAGCATCTACATGGCAACAGGTACCACCCCATTCTCCCTGGTTTATGGATCAGAAGTCATCCTCCCTATCGAGATCAAGCTCCCGTCATTGAGAATATCATTGCAAAACCTCATCAAAGATGAGGAATACAGGGTTACAAAACTAAATGAGCTAGAGTTACTAGATGAATGGTGCATGGATGCCCTAAATCACTTACAAGTCTACCAGAATCACCTGAAAAGAAGATACAACAAAAAGATCAGGCAACGCACCTTCCAAGTCGGCGAACTTGTGATGAAAGAGAACCAAAAGAATGTGCCAAATCCAGAGAGAAAAGGAAAATTTGAGCCCAACTAGCTGTGACCTTTTGTCATCATAGCCAACTATAAATCAAGAGCATATCAATTAGCAACACCAGAAGGCGAGCCTCAATAGGAGCCTCTGAACAACTCTCACCTGAAAAAGTTGTATGCCTAAGAACTTGCAAGGTATAGAATTGGAAAAATACAAAAACAATCAGAAAAAGTCTTGAAAAAATGGTTACCTTGATGAAAACTTGGCAAATAGGCATCTTGGTGACAACAAAAAAATACAAAAATACAAAAATCCTAAAAAACCAGAAAATGGATTGAAAACAGTAAAGAAAAAAATCATCCTCTAGTGAAAACCACTTCGGTGGCGCTTTGGACAAGTACCTTGGTGAAAACCTGGAAAACAGGTGCCAAGTGTAAATAAATCACTCTCCATCCGCCAAGATCTATGCGACTCACTCATCCATTCCATCACATTTCATTAATCCACCCATCCGCTCGCATCCATACCATAGCCTGAGTTGATGCCCATATCATACCATAGTACTACTTAGCATATTCCTAAGGTCAATTTTTCCTACCTTTATCGAAGTAGTCTATTGCCTAGACATTGGGGGCATGTCCTTGAAACTGGTAGTGGATCAAATTTGTGTATATCTTTCATGCTCTTCCAAGAATTCATCAGAAAAACCAAAAACATTCAAAAAATTCATCAAAAGTCCAAAAACATCCAAATCATCCAAAATCCAAAAACATGTCGAAATATCAAAAAATCTTCCAAAAAATTCATCATTAAGTCTTGTCAATCTTGCGCCTAGTCGAACTACATAATATCTAAGCTCAAACGTAGGCAAGGTTGATCTTTGATCATCCTCTGAGACAGCTAGGGTCAGTCCTTAGGCATCTGTCGCATTGGCAATCTGTTTGCCCATCTTTTTACATTTAGGCCAATCCTTTAGACATTCGTTGCAATAAAATGGTAATCTATTTTCCCATCTATCTCATCATTGAGTCAGGTTCATCATCAATCGAACTACGTGGTCTCTGTGTGTATAACATAGGCAAGGCTAATCTATGGATCAGTTCCCGAGACCCCTAGGATAGGTCTTTAAGTTAGTCTCTTCATCTTAAATCTTGAAAATACCAAAAAAAATTGTAAAACATTTCAAAATACCAAAAACAACCTCAAAATATCTGAAAAATCCAAAATGGTGTATCCATTTCATCTCGCTTTCCCCGTGATAATCATCACTCATAATAAAATCAATCATCACCTTCACCCTTTGGTAAGTCAGTCAGAAGCAAGTCTATCAGGTTCAAAAGTGAACACTCTAATGGTCAGAGTCTTGAAAGTCTAGATCAATGAGTCAACAAGTTGGTCAACTCGGAGTATCAATACCTTATCACCCAAATCAGTTCCATCAAAACCCTGGTCACAACATGTCCTAGGATGAAGCTTTCCTGCAATGGACATAAGCATTAGGTACCCTATAGTAGTTAGTCTTGGCTAGCGGTATGAAGAATATTAGCTTGTTTGATTTACTTTATTTGGTCTTTTATTGACTTATCTTATTTTGCGTTCATTCCAAGGACCTCTCGATGATGGCTAGACAAATCAAGTTTAGAGAGAAAGGAATGGGGCAATAATTATTATATTTTTCATCTGTTGTGTTTGTTGGATACTCTTGTAAAATAACTTAGTCATGCATGATTTTTTTGGTTTGTAGGGAGGGTGTTTTAGGCATCTTGTTGACCACATAAGAAGGTTGGATTTTCTATGTTTTGGTTTGAGATGTTTAGAATGTCTGAACTACATCCTGAATAAGGTATGTATGCTAGGTGTGAACAAGGATACTCCTATCTGATCGTCGATTCAAATTCCATCGCACTAGGTACAATGCCATCCTAGTCCTTTATACCTTGATGCATCGTACCTAGGTGTGTTATCAAACATAATGAAATTGGTCCCTTTAAAAAATCTCAACTCCTGCAAAAGCAAAGTCATCATCATCCTAACTAACTCATTAATTCTAAATTCTTCTATCTTCCTTCCACACTAACAGAGTATCATGACAGTAATCAAAACATCACCTATGCATACACTCTGCATCCACATGATCATTAGCATAAAAGGGCATTGCATCATATCATTATCTTAAGTTATGAGGAATAATATAAATTTGTTATTCTAAGCATCTTATGAAAGCATTGCATCATGATTAGCATCCATTACCATTTGCATCCCTTTGCACCATCAGCTACCACACATTACATTCATAGGATCATCACTAAAATGCATGAAAAAGATATAAAAATAAATACATTCATTAGAAGCATAAACATCTCATCGCATCACATAAAATTAGAATGCATCCATACATATCATAAAAGGCGAATCATCTCATATATATCATCAAAAAATACACTTTCATGATACAAATTGGATCAAGTATACATCAGAACGCATGGTACAGTAGGGGCAACAATGTGGCCCATAAGTCAAAAATGCAAAAAAAATGTCTATAATCAAAAGGGCTAGCCCTGATGGCTACTGTCGTCCCCCACATGCCTCTCACCATGATCCTCTAGGGGCCGCATCCCTGTCTGTTGGGAGAAGGTTGGCACTCAGCCTGCTATTGGAACTACCTATAGGTAATGCTACTGATAGTACTCAACCTCCCTGACAGCCTCTATGTATGCCCGAAGATCAACTGATCAGCCCCGGGATGTGGAGGTTATGCTCTCTAGCTGTCTCCGTCGACAAATCTCTTGATCCCTCTCGGATCAGGCCTGATCTCTCTTAGCACTGACTGTAATAACCTGTTGACGTGTCTGATCTCTCTCTGTGGTCAGGACCTGTACCTGCCCCTGCAGCTACTGAATCAATATATCCCAAGGATCTGGCTGTCCCGCTTGCTATGTTGTTGGTTGATTCTATGAGACCACCTAGGGCTGCACATCTTGTCCTACTGGCTATTATGCTTGGTCTCATGGGGGTGTCTATTGAGGAGGTCGTACACCTCCTCCTCCCCGACCTCTGCCTGTTGCCCTGCCCCTGGCCCTCCGACGTGGGATTGTTGCCCCGGGAACTATCAATCTCATTGGAGGTCGAAACCATGCTCTGTATGCTAAAGTGACCCCTACATCTATTGTCCCCTGATCATATGGCCATGTTCAGGCCACTAACTGTCTAAATGAGGACACTACCTCCTCTGCAGGAATGGGTTGGCCCCATGCTATCTCCTTCGGGGTACAGGAAAAGATGGTCATGTACTGATCATCGGGCCTGTCCTAAACCTCACCGAACTGTCTGACTACCCTGTCAAGAAGGTACTTCTCTACCATGGAATGCTCTCCACCCTGCATAAACCTATCCTGACGGGTAAAGAAAATCTATTATGCATCATCGTACCACGGGCCTATGCCCATCCATGGTCTCCAGATGAACTCTGTCATCTCATCCAAAACCCGCCGCCAGTAAGCCACACCAACTGTGCCCATATAAGTAAAATGAATCTTTTCCCTACCATACCGCCACATAGTAGGATCGTCAATATCTGTAACAACTGGTGTCACATCTGAGTGAAGCACTAGGATCCACTCCCATGCCCAAATGTGTAGAAGGGTAACCCCAACCCCGAGAGCCCGACTGTCCAAGTAGGCAAATTCATGCAAATCTTTGTATAAAGAGGCTAGCAATACTGGTCCCAAGGCAAAGCATTCTTGACGAACACACATCCGCTGCTATGCCAATCCCCAACCTGGACTAAAATATTGACCATGCCGATCAAGAGCTACAAAACTCGAAATAATGGCAACCACAATCAATCTGTAAGTAGGAGCCATGTCCCGGTACCACTCCAAGTCTATCTGACCATCACAAAGAATGAGCTCGTCAACACCCATAACATCAAAGCATGCATCCCTACCCTCCTCTAGATCATAGATCACTCAGGCTTCGTGGATGGGTAGTCGGAGGATGCACCAGACATCCTCGAGCGTAATGGTGGCCTCGCTAGTAGGAAGATGGAAGGATGATGTCTCACTATGCCACCACACAGCTAGGGTAGTCATCATACCCAAATGTGCTCGAACAGGAGGGACATATGCAATGTACCATAACCCGAGAATCCCAAGCTACTCCTGAAGATATATGTGCATACCCTATAGTCTCCTGAGTACCGGCCATGGGTGCTCCCTCGAATGAAGTACCTCAAGGGGCTCCTGCACAAGGAAATATCTCATGTTAGTTTCCCTAAAGAAAATCTGCTCCCTATATCGTCTTTCGCATTTAGAATAGCAAAAGCGATGTTCTCAAAAGTGGTGCAGTTTGTAATGTTCCAAACTGCGTCGTGTGGTAGACTTTGGCGCACCCCTTTGACAAACTACGTCGCGTGACGCTAATTGTACACGCGGCCGGGTTTGGAGCTGAAACCCTAGTCTCCCAAACTGCATCGTGTGGCGCTTTATGCACAAGCGGTTCTATATAGGACCGTGCAACCCTGACTTAGCATTTTTTGTGGTGCTATATAGCATCGCGCCACCCAAACCAAAATCTAAACCCTATTTAATGCACAGACAATGAGAAAATTGAAAGTAAGATAGGGGTACATACCATGGGTCCTACAGTGACCAGTCACTGATGCACTCGTACCCGCTTCGGCACGTGCCTGGAAGCTACCGTTGTGCCATCTTGACCAAGACTCGGATCTCAGGGTGTTAATTTTTCAAAAGGTTAAGGTTGAAAATGTATTGAAAGTGACCCCTCAAGGTCTATTTAAACTTGAAAATTAGGGTTTTCTGACCTAATATGACCTTCCAACTAGGGTTTTGGTCCCCCGATCCCGTTTTCATCCAACCAAGGGCCATTTTTCACCATTTGTGGCTTTTTTAAGCGCATTTTTGACAATCTGGGTCATTCTGAGACTGTTTGACATTTTTTCCACCTTTTTTCACGAGATCATCCAAAAATTAAAAAAATTCGTTCGATCTCTTAAGGGGGCAATATTTAACAATATCCTTTTGTTGGGGCAGCAGTGGAGCATCTGAAAATTTGAGAAAATTTCTGAACTTTTGATTATAGTAGTTTATTCTTTGAATCAATGCAACAAGTATATTGCTTCAAAGAGGGGCAAAATGTAGACATGGAAAATATACATTTCCGGTTCGCACACTTGATCCTGATTACTAACATCATTTCCTCTGAATTCATACTCTCAGCATCATTATATTTTTTCTCTTAATTCAATGAATCATTATTCATTTAATTAAGTCTTCCTCTTCTAGTGATTAAATTAATCAATTTAATTTAATCAATCTTACATCTCTCTTTAATTAAATAAATCATTTTATTTGATTAAAATCTCTAAAGTCCCCTTATTAAATTAAATAAATTAAACCCTATTTTGATTTAATCTAACATATTCCTCCTTAGTTAAATAAATCAAAGTCATTTATTTAATTAATCATTTCCTCTCAATTTTGATTTAAATTAATCCATCTATTTGAGTCAAAATTGTCAAATCATCAAATCTCCTATTAAATTAATCAAAACCTTGATTATGTTAATCCCTCTCACTAAAATCCTCTACAGAATGCAACTTGCACAATAAATCAATTACTTTGATTTATTTAATTCTCTATTTTCCTCACATGGCATCAAAAGGGAATATTCCCTCAATTTGAATTCAAAAAGTCCAAGTGGACTTGGTCCTTCCAACAAGGCATTTAAGGCCTCTTACATGTTCTTTGCATTGAGCCAAGTGACATTAACTTCATTTCCCTTCCCTCTTCAACAAGTCATTTCACAAGTTCAAATTCAAACTAATTGCATTTATTGGCACTTTGGCCAAAATGTGTACAACCATTAACCAATCTCATTGTGACAAGTGGCATTCAACCATTGGATTGAAAGTTAGTCCCACATTGCTCAAAACTTTCTTTCTCTTCCAAATTAAAATCTATAAATTAGAGGCTTCTCTCCTCATTATTCATCCACAATTTGATGCAAAGTTACTCTTCACATTGAGAGTTAATTTTTCCCATTTCCACTCAACCATTCATCATTTTCATAATATCATAGCTAAGTTATGCTCAAATCTCATTTGGAGATTTGACCATTTCACACTCATCAACATTACAACTTAGGAGTTGGGAAAGGGCCAATTTCAACATTCAATTGGCACCAATTCGCCCATGGGATCATCAATTTTCTCACCTAAATAGGATTTGTTTTCATTTACTTAGTTGTTCTTCTCTTTTCCTATTTTAAGTTTTAGTAAATGGATTTCGTGGGGAATCCCTCATGCTTGTATGCATTTTGATCTAACAATCTAACCTTGTTTGTTGTTCTTGTGCATTTGCAGGTTTAGGGGTTCATAGAAACAAAGGATACTGAATAGGAAGATAGACCCAAGGAATGCCTACCCATCAAATTCCCCATCAAACGCACGGTGTTCATCCAGGACTTTGATGAGGAAAATGAGGATACGAGGTCAGAGCTCTTAATGATAAATATATTGAAATCAGAAAATATGAAAAGGAATGTGACTAGGAATCACCCAAAGAAAAGTTCTCAATGCCCAACTTGTTGGAAAGGCAATTGGAGAAGAAAAATATTCCTCTGAAGGATCCAAAAGAAATGTTGGAGGCTATATTGGCCAAAGATCATATCAACACCAAGAAGGAGAAGAAACCCAAGATTAGATCAAAGGTGACAATGGATGCCTCTAGATCCAGAACCGTGCAAGTAGCTACATTGGTGGTGGGAGAACAATGAGTAAGTTACAACATCTCAACCATCGACGTGGGGATGGCCACCAAAGAACATAAATTAGATCACCTCTAGGAGTCTATCACCACGGTGGTACATCTGATACAACAAGATAAAATCTCAAAGGAGGAGCTCAAGGCACAAGTGGTTGATCTAACAGCCTACATTCAGGAATGGTCATCAATAGAGGAGCAACCTACCACATCTTTGGCCCCGCCACAATTTTTTTCCAAATAAAGGATAGACAAACTTGAAAGAAGAAAGAACCTAGATAAGACTACGAAGAGTTCATTCTAGAAGGTCTTATATATTGGAAACATAGGCATCAGTCGCGTTGTCTGGACAACAAATAAATTCCTAGATTTACAAAAGTTTCTTGAGGGCACAAGGAATTTATGTATAGACTTCCCAAGGATATATAGGTCTACTTACCCAAAGATTGAGGCTATCCTCAAGATGCCAAGAACGACTTTGGAAAAGGAATTAGCATGCAAAAAGGATGATCATTGGCTAATGAATGTATGGAAATGATATTTTGACAATCGGAAGGAAAGGTTGGAACAGGTGCTTGATAAAGTGGATCCAGACATTGAGTGGGCCAAGGAGGCCAGAGAAAGTTATCTATGGTACCTAGATCTATTGAAGAGGTATGATGTGTTTGTTGTCTGAGTTGATCCAAAAAGGATAAGGCCTCATTTCGAGAAGAAGATAGAGGATGGAATGTCGAATGAAATAACCATTGATTTCATGAGTTTCATTTCATGTGCCTTAGCCCAGTCTGAGCTATTCAGAGACCGCACTGCCAAGTATGATGAAGACTGGGAAAAGCTCTCTGACAAATCTAAAGAGTGGATTTACCAAGTGTTGTGATCAGAAATCATAGAAATCGATAAGCTCCAAATAGTAATTCTGAAGTTTATGGAGTATGTTGCTTTGAAGAAGCAGGGCAATCTTATTATTGGTGAAGAGTTTCTTACAAAATAGTTGCAACAAAGGGAAATCAATAAGGAGACAAAATGCTACAGTTTTTCCACTAAAAGCCAAAATAGGGATAAGGACAAAAGTGCATTTTAAAATGTAATATATTGTGGGGTAGGTAGAACCCTAGTTTGTAGTGAATCTTGGCCACACAAATGTAAATCAAGCTTGGCCATTCATTCTAATTTTTGGACACTATAAATAGGGGGTCTCCTCTCATTTTCATGAGAGAGTCAAGTTGTTGTAATGACATGCTACAAAAAAATTAATAGAAATACATTGACTTTGGTGGATTTCTGAGTTTCTTTGCATGTTTCATGATTTATCTCTCATAGTTAGATGATTTAGTTATATTTAACTTATTGTTTTAGTTACTTCTAGCTAGCTTTAGTAGATTTAGTAATGTTGTTCTATGGTTGTGAAGATTTATTTTGTGTAGATGCCTTTCTAGTCCATACTTTTGGTTGTTTGTTGCTGGTAGATGGTTGTGTAAAGTTAGTTTGGACTTAAATTCAAAGTTGTTTTAAAATTTTGTCTTTGTTAATGCATGTACATGGTGAATGAATGATAAAACATTTACAATCCTTAGAAGATAGCACAAATTTCATGACATTGTGAAATTTATGGTTAAGTGGAATTTTGTTTTAAGGAACTTGTCCATAGTAGAAACCTCCATGATCACTATTCATTCATAGTTGCAAGTCTAGGAACCTCTTCTCTTCCCTGCCCTTTTTCCTTTTTTTTAATAAGTAACCTATGCTAAGGTTCATTGCACATTGTAAAACCAAACCTTAAATCAAGACAGGAGTTCAAGTTCATTATTTGAACCTACAACAATGTGTGCATCCACTTCCCATTTCAAGAACTTTGTTCAAAGATTCAACTTTCTTCCAGCCTAGCTTTCGTAAGTTTGTCCTATGATTACCAACAAGATCACATCAAACATCAACTGAGATATTCCATGCAAGTCATGACCTGACACCCGAGAGACCTTAGGGTAATTTTCAGCAACTTGTGTTGGATATTTCCTTTCAAGAGAGGTGATGCACCTATGCATTACCTATGTTGAGAAAGTGTGCCAAAACACCTATCAATAATATGCATCAAATAGTATATAAAGTAGATAGAGAAAATGCAATTTGGAAGCCTCTCCCATTTGGATACTTTAAATTGAATTTTGATGGAGTTGTCAGGGGTAATCATGGTATATTTGGTGTAGGGGTTGTCATTAGAGATTACAAGGGTATGGTGTTGTGTGCTATGTCATTCAAGTCACAAATTGGAACAAATAATTCAGCAAAGGCACAAGCTTTGTTACAAGGTTCAAAATTAGAATGAAATTTTAAGCTCACAAAAATCCAAATAGAAGGAGATTCATTGATACTTCTAAATGCATTCTAGGATTAAAAAATTAGAAATTAGAAATTGGGGTATGTGTTAAAGTAGATTTGGTCATTATTGGATAAGTTAGGTTTCTATCAGATTTTACACACTTATAGAGAAGGAAATAATATGGTAGATTGTTTAGAAAATTTAGGTTGTGATCAAAGTGAAGATGAAATCAGTCATGTTGTCAGTCTAGAAATTCTCCATCAAAAACTGGTAGAAATTTTGAAATGTGAAGGGGTCTAACTGTGCCTTAAAATGAAAATTAAAAAAACAAACATTTCAACTTTCACTTTCTGGAAACTCTAGCTATTGTTTCTTAGCAAAAATATGGCTAGTGGGTTGTAAATTTTGGCTTACATGCAAGCATATGTGTGCATCACTACTGGTGAATTTAGTGTATAAAAATATTAAATTTCAAAGCAATATAATGATCACATTTAGTGGAGAATGTAGGAGAGTATGTGTGAAAAAAAATACATCTTGTACTACCGAGGACAAAACCCAAATGTTGGTGACGTTATCAACATCCAAATGCAGATGACTATATCGACATGTATGGGAAATATACTAAATTTTTCTTAATGCAAATATTTTTTTATCATTAACAAAACTTATATTTTGGGCATAGGTACAAGTTTTTAAACCCAATAAATCATATTAAAACATGTATCTATGTGGTGAGATCCACAAATATGTGCATTCAAAATTTTTAAATGATGAAATGGTAAGGTTAGTACATTTCATTGATAAAAAATTGTTTCATTACTAAATTGTGATAATTTAATATTAAGCATTATTTTTTATAATGTAAGCAGCATTTACAGGGTGTTGTACCCCTAACACAACTAGCCACAAGGGCCAAAAATACCAGGTCCAAATAACATAGAAACTAGCCAAAAACAAAACACAGACCACATATTAACAACAAATATCCAAAACACAGACTAAATAAAACCTAACTGGCACTATCCCAATTCTTTGACAGGAGGTCCACAGCATCATCCCCGACCCATTCTTGATCATCATCAACATTCTTCCCTTCTAGCTCATATTTTCTTAACACAGATAGAGTGTTGGTGAGAAAGTGGACCAACTTAACAGTGAAGCAGGTCAAGCCATGAAATCTCTTATCCAATTTTTCCATTCTCTCCTTCAGCACACATTGCTCCTCCCCATCATCACCAACCTTCACATTCTCAGTATGCTCAACATCCAGTAGGTGCAAGGACTAGAAATCCAAGTTCTCTTTCTGATCTTTATCATTATCAGGAATGGTGTGGGGCCCTTTTGCATACTCCTCATCCTCCTCCTCACATACCTCATCACCCTTGTAATCTTTTTTGTTTGACCGCTCCTCCTCTGAGTCCAGATCCACCTGCCTTTTTTTGTTATTCTTGGCCAATCTCCCAGACCTCTAGATGATGGTCTCACCTCCAATCACAATCATCACCTCCACCATTGTGTCACCCTTAGAATCCTTCCCCACAACATTTTTACCTCTTCTATCTTTTGTCAAAGGCTCCATTAAACCTTTCCTCTCATCTTTTCCTTTCTTCTTCGGGGTGGGTTTGTAAGCAGTTTTGGTCGGGGTCACCTTAAGGTCACACAAACTGGCCCCAACACTCATCCGAGGATTTCTCAAATTCCCCTTGAGTTTTTTGGCGACAAGCTTAGGCTTTGGAGTATCAAAAACACTCGGGTGGAGTTTTCGAATGGGACCTTTGGACTCGGCCGGGGAATTTTTTGTAACAACAAGAGGTTTGATTTCCTCCACACGGATAGTAGATATGGGCTTAGGTGGGCATAAATCAAGATGAAAATGATAGAGTCTCATAATGAGACCTTGGTGAAGTGGCAGAGGAGGGGTATCATCAGGGTTAAGGCTAGCGGCTTCTATGCATTTTTCCACAGAGCTTTCTAAATCCATAAGTAGGAAGAAGGGAAATCTTAACAAAACTTTATGCCTAAGGTGATTCAAAAGAGGGAAATGGTATGAAAAATGGTTTTTGTATCTACCTTCGAGAGTCACATACTTCATGAGGGCTAGGCAGACTTGGTCCCATGGTTTTGGAAGGGCCTTCTAATCGAAACCAAACTAGTTACGGACTGGCTTCTCATTCCTCACAAAAAATGACATTCATGTTGTCATTATCCTGGGTCTTGGTATATTTTGGATATTTTTTCCCATTACTCTGCAGCCCTGTCGCTTGCACAATCACATCTTCATTCACCTAAAAATAAATCTTGCCTAGAGTCACTCTTCATTCCTTCCAAGAGTTGAAAAAAGGTGCAGAAAAATTAGGGTCATGACCCACAAGACTCTCCATCAGAGGATCCAAGCCAACTTCAACACAAATATGCCACACTAGTGAATTTTTGTGGAATTCACCACAGTTGACAAGCTCTATCCGCACATGATCACCACCCATAATGCTTCTCTACACAAGAAAAAAATAGAGAACTTTTAAAAGAAAAAGGTTAGAAATATTGGTTAAGTGAAGTGTTTCCCACACATAAAGGATATTTAGCCAAATAAAGCAGAGTTGGTTAATCAAGGCAGTGTGCGAGACACATGCGTGAAGAGGAAAATCTCTTAACTCAATCTTGGTTATATCATAAATGAGAATCTTCAAGCGATTGTAGATAGGTAAGTAGGACATGATAGAAAATCAAGGTTTATTAGCCACATTTTCCATACATAAAAAGCTAGGCAGGATGGTTATGGGGCCAAATTTAGTAATAACAAGGACCTCAGGTTTGAGACATGGGGATAAAATAGTGGAGATGGAAAATCCAAAAAGGAGATTTTCCTCATAATGAGTCATCACATCAAAGTTTACATCAATAAAATTAAGGAAGAAATGATAGTTTAATGCAATCTCCAGAAGGAGATAACGTAATGTACAATCGTTCCAAGTCTTAATCATGAAGTACCTGCCATACTTCCTTATAATTCCATCTTTATCAAACACAAGATTAGCCTCAAAATTCAAATCTTTCCACTTGTATGCCACCTCAGCTTTTATACCTATCCACCTAGCCCAAAGTACAAGCATGTGGACACCCCATAAGACCCCCAAAATCATATATTTGGTAATCATCATATCAAGTAAGGGTTTTGTTCTTTCAAGACTAGGTCTTGAATTATTTGCGGTAAGTTCCTCAAATTACGCCAACATTTAGAGAAATTCCAAAAGGTGCCAAAGTTGGCTAAGGAATCAACCACTGGATTGTCCTCCTAATAAATGTGGGTAATATTTCTTAATCTTAGCTTAGACATAAAGAGCCTTATGTCCAATAAAATATCCTTCATACTCCATCCAAGTAATCTGCCAAAGTTAACAGCATCAAAAATGGACTTAGAGTCACCTTCAATGTGAAGGTTCTCTATCCCCAAAGAAACAACAATTTATAGGCCCTTGAGTAGTGCATGGGCCTTCGCAATCATAGAATATTGGAAACCAATTCCTCCAACATAATCGGCCACAAGATCACCTCTGGAATATCTGATCACACATCCTATTCTAGCTGTGCCTGAGTTGCCTTTAGCAACCCCATCAAAGTTGAGTTTTAACCAACCTCTATCCAGAGGCTCCTAGATAGTGTTACTCCTAGTTAGGGATTTGGATTTGTCATAAGAAATTGCATCCAAATTTTGATGCCAAGCCTTGGCCATTTTAATTTCACTCTCAATGGGTCCCTTATCCAGATTTTTCCCATTGAAGAGGGAGATGTTTTCCTCTATAAGTCGAGCACCTATACTGAAGACCTACTTAGGACACCTCTCAGTATTCCTGAAAAATCATGGTGTTCCTCTCTTTCCATAAGCACCAAAAAATAATGGGAGGGACCTGGTTCCAAATTTCTCCAGGAAAGGGGTGAATATACGGACCAAGCCAGCTCAAAATAAAAGATTTAATATCCTTACACATGGTCCATTGTATGCCCAATATTTCAATATCCATACCCCACACTTCAACAGAAAATGGGCAGTGTAACAACAAGTGGTCAACAAATTCATCACTTCATTTGCATAATAAACATTTGTTGGGGATATGAAATCCCCTTTCCTCAAATTGTTCTAAGTAAGAATCATGTTGTGACAGGAATTCCACCAAAATAAGTTGACTTTTGGGATCATATGTTGGTTCTAGACTTTCTTCCAAAGGTCAATGGCAACACCCTTGTTTGTCAGCATATTGTAAGCCGATTTGATAGATAGATCACCCTGCTTATCATAAGTCCAAAAAAAATCACCCCCCGAGAAGGATGAGGGAAGTCTAGTAAGAGAAAGTAAATCTTGCAAAGACTTAGCTAGCTAACATAGATCCGAGGGAAAAGGGCAACAAAGGGCCAAATCATTCCACTTCTTAGCCCCGAGAGGCCCAAGAACATAGTCCTTTATGTACTGGAGTCTTCTATTTATTTCATCCAAAGTATGTGCGCACAAGCATAGTGAATACTCTCTAGCTTTTGTAATGTTTTGTATATCTCTCCCCAATAGTGTTGCATTTCCAAAAGTTAGTTTTATCTACTAATGTTGCTATGTATCTTCAATCCATCGTTCTATAGCAATGGATTGATGTTAAAGGGAGATAGTTCTTTGTTATGTAGTGGTGGTTCTCTATTCTATAGTCGTAGTTTTGTCATCCAAGGGTGGTGGTTCTCTATTTTGTAGTGGTGGTTTGTTGTCAAAGGGAAGTGGGTTTGGTGCACATTTGTGTGCCTTCAAATCTAGTGGTATTTCAAGGCGGTGAAAAAATTCATGTCGTAGTGCAGATGGAATAATGTCCAAGAAATTATAGGGTTCATTTTCCTATTCAACAGTGGGAACGACCTTTCTCGGGCTACTTGTGAAAATATCATTGCAAATGGTGTTTAAGGTGTAGTGCCCAAGTGCATATAACTGCATAAAATGTATGATTGATCCAGAAATTCTTCATTTGCAAGCTAGAAGGTTAATCGTTCCTTCAAACCTTCTCTCTATTTTTATTTTGAATCTTATGGACTTACTCCAAAGATTGGAACTAGTGAATACAATAGCATTAAATTTTTTCAATGAAGTTTTTCTTCAAAATAATGCACTCTTGCTAAACATTCGAGAGTATGAATTTGGGAGGGGTGAAGGGTATGTGGGAGGAATTTTTCCTCCACATTTCTTGCCACATAACAGAGCTTTTTTTTTGTGTTTGATGCTTTAAAGATTTCACTTAAACTTAATACCCCAAGTTTCTCAAATATGGCTCTCTTTAAGGAATAATCATGAAATTGGGAGGGAAATGTTTGAATGTTTCAAAGAGAAGTATCACTATGTGTCATTTCTTCTCTAGCATAATTGCTTCTAGGTTGCAGTCCCAAATATGCCCCCTCAATCTCAGGTTGCACTCCCAAATATTCCCCTTCAACCGCAACTCCGAGTGCTAAATAATCCACCACCACATCAACTTGTAGTTTCGTCAATCCCTCCACCTCATGGTAATGTTCTCAACATCAACATCACTACAAATTCATGGAATATTAAAGATAGGAATGAAATGCAAGTTGAAAATTCTGTTAAAATGGTTCAAATGAAAGAATAATGGATATATCTATGGCAGTGGTTTGTAGTACATTTTTAGGTTTTCGGTAGTACGTTATCTTCAATGGTAGTGGTAGAGCTATGTAAGGTAATTTTTGGGTCATCGGTGGTAATTTTTTAAGCAGGGGAATTTGCATCAATAATATTAAACATCTTTTTTTGGTACATATGGTGTAACATTTGGGATATACCATCAAAGGGTATGCTAAAAAATTTAAGTGGCCAAGCAATTTTGTTTATTATCAGATGTATTTTGAAGACAATAATTTGTATTGGACAGTGATAAATTCAGGAGTAATCAACCAAGCATGTACGGGAAAAGTACCAATAGCCACCAGGGCTAACTTCGTGCATTTGTGCAGAGTGCAAAATAGGTCCAATTTTAAATTATTATTTTTGGTCTTCTTCGTAAGCGAGTTAGGACCTTAAAAAGAAAATTTTGGCTTGTGGGTATTTAAAATACCTTTTGTAGAACCTGTCAAATGAGAAGTGCTAAAAAAAGGTGTTTTTAAACCTCCGCCTACTACATTTTCATGACTTCACCCATACCCGTTCATTCTAAATCTAATAATATTTTATAAAAAAGCTAATTTACAATTATCAATTAACCTATTATAAATTACGTTTGTATGTGGGCCCGGTCAAAATATCACGTGGGTCCGCTAGGAGGTGGTCACTTTAATCTCAACCTCACCACATTACATTGTTAGCCACGTGCCCCATATGCCTTCATCAAACCACACATATGTCTCAACCTCACCACCTGCACTTGTTAACCACGTGCCCCATTCGCCTTCATCACCGCACCAAAAACTTCTAACCTAACCCCTAGTTGTTGGGCAGCTTTAAGCCCTAAACTCATCATCTCCCACGGTTTTTTCATCATCATCTCCTCTCTCCCATCGTCAACACGAGCTCGTGCGGCCATGGCAACTTCATCTGACACTCGAAAACTGTAGGTAACATCTCCACCTCTCTTCACCTGCAACTTTGTTTGTAGAACAGTGGGTTTTCGTTGGCGTCAACGGTGTTTGAGTGAATTTCTCTGTATGGTGTTGTGATAACTAACTATAATCATTTCATTTTACATGTGACTGTTACAAAATTGATCCCTCGTGAATTATTCTATCAATGCCATCGAGGGTTTGCTTGGGTTTGACTGTAATCATTTTGTTTTACATGTGACTATTACAAAATTGATCCCTCATGAATTATTATGTCACTGCCATCGAGGGTTTGCCTGGGTTTGACTGTAATCATTTTGTTTTACATGTGACTAGTACAAAATTGATCCCTCATTAATTATTCTATCAATACCATCGAGGGTTTGCCTGGGTTTGACTGTAATCATTTCTTTTTACATGTGACTTGTACAAATTTGATCCCCCATGAATTAATCTGTTTATGCAATCGAGGGTTTGCCTGCTATGATTTTATTTGACATTATTTTATGAAATAATCACATATAATGTTATTCAAACAGAACATTGACGGAATTTTTACCAGGTATAATAATGAAATTTTATGGGTTTCTAGTTTTAACCCCAAATTATTGAGGGGTTTCAGCATATGGGTTAATGGGTTTATAGATTTTGTTGATTCTCTTCGAATCCCTTCATCAACCCACCAGAAACTTATAACCTAGCCCCCAGTGGTTGGGCAACTTTAAGCCCTAAACTCATCATCTCCCACGGTTTATTCATCGTTGTCTCCTCTCTCCCGTCGTCGACATGAGCTCGTGCGGCCATGTCGACTTCGTCTGACACCCAAACGCTGCAAGTAACATCTCCACCTCTCTTCACCTGCAAGTTTGTTTGTAGAACAATGGGTTTCCATTGGCGTCGACGATGTTTGAGTGAGTTTCTTTGTATGGTGTTGTGATAACTAACTGTAATCATTTCATTTTACATGTGACTGTTACAAAATTGAGCCCTCATGAATTATTATATCAATGCCATCGAGGGTTTGCCTGGGTTTGACTGTAATCATTTTGTTTTACATGTGACTAGTACAAAATTGATCCCTCATGAATTATTTTGTCAATGCCATCGAGGGTTTGCTTGGGTTTGACTGTAATCATTTCTTTTTACGTGTGACTGGTTTAAATGTGATCCCTCGTGAATTAATTTGTCTATGCAATCGAGGGTTTGCCTGCTATGATTTTATTTGACATTATTTTATGAAATAATCACATGTAATGTGATTCAAATAGAACATTGATGAAATTTTTACCAAGTATAATAACCAAATTTTATGGGTTTCCAGTTTTAACCCCAAATTATTGAGGGGTTTCAACATATGGGTTAATGGGTTTACAGATTTTAATGATTCTCTTCGAATCCCTACATTATCATGATGAAATTTTATTTTATAGATAAGTGTTACCAAAGGGGGTAACTCCCATGTACATTCAGATTTGGCTTTTATAGGTCTAGAACGAAATTACAAACCCTACTCATTTTATGAGCAAGAAAATTGTTGCAAGGATCCTGGTCAACAGTTGTAAGCGGACCTCATTGAGCTAAGCCAAGTCGGATCGCATGAAGTTGGAGAAGGCATCCATGTTGGCATTTTTTACTCCTGCTCTAAATACTTCCCATGCATCAATGCGAAAGTTATCTGCTGCAACGCGGTGGGCACTAACTGCATCTTCATCCACATCGTCCTCTTCAGATTCCGCCTCCTCCTCATCATTTTCCTCCTCATCTTCTACCACGTTCAGTATTGTTGGGTTGAAATAATACTTTAGGAAGTTGACCCAACACTCATCACTTAGGTTCAGAATGGCATTGGCTATGGCCTCGGCATTACCGATTTCTATGAATCTGTCGAGCCGCTCAACCACGACTTCCCTGGCCTTGATTATGTCCACTAATGCGCATAGTATGAGCTCGTAGATTTTTTCGTCGCACCAGTGTTGATCAAGAGACAAAACCTCAGAGACTAGGTCAACAACTGCATTCCTTATTGATGGGTCTAGAATGTTAAAAAGCCTTCTACACTGGGCCATTCTTGACTCCTTAGTGCAATGGCAGTCGACTCCAAACATGAATACCATCTTGCTTTTCTAGAAAACTTGGGGATTCTATGAAGAGATGGAGGTGGAGATCATATTGTCTAGCTATTAATAGTCTTAATCCTATAATGATAAGGATTGCTTGAGAATCACGCCCGTTGATTCATGCCATACCAAATCCAAACTAAATCTGTCCTTAGATTTCGCACATGTGAATCCAGTCTTTCTTTGAGGTTTGCAAGTTTTTTGGGATGAGAGATCTAGGTTTTTGGGATGAGTGTTTGTTTGGAAATTGTAATCTAACAAGAAATCCATAGGAGATGATGAGTTTAGGGCTTAAAGATGCCCAACAAGCCACGGTTAAGTAAACTCATACACGTGGTTTGATGAAGGCATATGGGGCACGTGGTTAACAATGTAATGTGGTGAGGTTGAGATTAAAGTGACCACCTCCTAGTAGAAAATTATATATTCTTATCAGATTGTATGCATGTATATATATACATACTATCTGATAAGAATATATCATTGTCTCCAAATAGTGATCATTGTATTTGTAGACAGTGATATGTTCTTATCAGATTGTATGTATATATTTGTAGACAATGATATATTCTTATCAGATTGTATGTATATATATACAATCTGATAATAATATATCATTGTCTGCAAATTGAAATTGTAACTCAGATTTTTCGGAATTGTGGAAGATGCTAAAGCTGCACAAGATTAAACATCAATTCTAATCTAAATAAAACAACAAAGAACAATAAGTCAACATGATTAATCTAAACTAATAAAAACTAGAATGATCTCACCGAATATGCAAATACTTCCTCGATTTATCTCAATTGCCCTTCTCCATCTTGCTGTATTGTTATTCTTGCCCTCAGATTTCTTTGTTTGAATGCAAGCATAACTTCGTCGAGTGTCTTAGCAAAATATCGAAGATTGTTTCTTCTCAAAAGTGTATAATGATTTCGGGAGGAGGAATAATGATAATGACAGGCCATTTTATAGATTTTGTGTTTTCAAATGATCGGCTCAGATTGAAAGAGAGATCGACGGATGAGATTGATGAATGCCATGCGATGAGTTATGTGGCAGACAGAATGTGAGTTAGAACGTGAGTTCAACTGCAGGTAAAGACTAATTTTAGAACATGAGTTAGAACATGAGTTCCAATCTTCATCTTCAAAAAATAAAAGAAATAGACTTTGTATGCAAAAGCCAAAGTTAGAAGTTGGAGAATAAATGCATGATAAATGCATGTGAATGCAAACTTGAGTTAGTTAATTAAATAAAGATATTTAATTAATAAATATAGATCATGCATATGAGTTGGAACTAGTTAATCGACTAGTTGTGACGGAGAGTTCTCTCATAGAGATAACTCGAGTCAGACGATAAGTGCATGTAAGAGATAACTGAATGTTAGAGGAATGTGACATAATTAATTAAATAATGAATTAAATGTTAATTTAATTCAACATTCAAAATATGAGACTTTTAATTAAATAAATAAAGTAATTTATTTAATTTGGCTGTTGAAAAGGATAAAATGAATAATTAAATAATAAATATTTAATTATAGATGAAAAGGGGTTAGAATGAATAATTAAATAAAGATATTTAATTATAGTTGGAAAAGCATGATAAAGGGGAATTAAATAATAAATTATTTAATTGATAGATAAAGGGGAAAGAATTAATTAGTTCACAACATAATTAAATGAATATGATTTATTTAATTAATTAAGTTGAATAAAGGATGATTATGAATTAATGAATTAATTAAAAAAGGTATTTAATTAATAGAGGAAATATGTGTTAGAAAGGCAATTAAATAAGTAACATTATTTAATCAAGATGATGGACTATAGAAAATTATGTTGAAATGTGTACTCGCAGGCCTAGACCAATTTTCGGTATCTACAGTTTGCCCCTCTTTGATACAATGTTGGTACAATTGTGTCAAAGAAAATATGCCCCGGTCGTGCCCCTGTATGAAACAAGTTAGGGTATACCCCAGTGAAAGGGAGAATGACGAGGAGGTAGTGGTATGCCCCCTCGAGAGGATAGGCGGGTTTGAAGAACATGAGTGTGCTCTCGAAATGGATAGATAATGGTGGTGAAGATGCAGAAAAGAAGAAATGTTAGCATGGATGATTTCAGAATGTTAGTAAGAAACAATTAAGTTTGATTGATTGAGAAAAAGACATAATCTTCGATATATTGCCAAATACGCTATACTTTCTTGTTATCATCATTGGGCGGGACATGACACAGATGGATAGTACACACTATGATATGAGATAGACCATAGTGTACAAAGTCATCCATCTATGAAAAATAGACAGTCGTAGACAAGGAGTATCTTAACTCAGACTAAGGAGACGATGCCCCAGTCGTTTGGTCAAGACAAACCACAGATAGCAGACAAATAAAAGACGGGTCATGAGACATCATTGCTCCTCTAAATCCTTGATAGGACATCCTTGAGGAAACTAGTAACATGACTCAAAAACCAATGTTAAAAAGATAGTTGACAGACAGCAGCCAAAGAAAAAGAATCCTAAGACATTGTTGCTTCTCTAAATCCTTCAAGGGACATCCTTGAGAAAGCTAGTAACAGGATCTTGCACAAATCGATAAAAAGATAAGACAAAATAAGATATAAAGTCATAAAGCCAAATAAATGTATTCGCAAAAACTTGATCTTGTGGGATTGTTTGATGTTGATGTTTGACATAGCGTAATGTGAGAGAATGACACATACCGCATAAGATGTTGAGTCTAGTTTCGACTTGGTGACTTCCTAATAAGGCATGACAAAGCCTGGTTTCAGTAAGACACGTGTCGTATAAGACGTTGGAGTCTGATGACATTGAAGTGACAAGCCACATGAGACTATGGCAATTTGATGACGTCTATTGACAAGAAAGACATATCTTGTGTAAGACATGGGTTGATCACTTTGACAATGTGTTTGATATTGACTTGATGACTGTTGAGACATTTTTCCTTGTTGATGCATGACTTGTTTTTATTCTTTGACTGATAAACTGTGTGTGTGTAGATAGTGTATGGCATGAGATGTTACTTTAAACTATGATATGTAACGTGTGTGATAGTGATTGTGAATGAACCCTATTGGACTGACCTAGTGTGGTCTCGGGAGCTCATCAATTGATTAGCCTTGCCTACATTGTACACGCAGAGACCTCGTAGTTCGACACAACCAATGACTTTGAATATACAAAGAGTCATGATTTAAATGTGTGTGATACATGACAAACCTAGATTGACAGACCTCATACCTCGAGGGCACATCGATTGATGGCCTTGCCTACGTCCCAGTTGCAGAGGCAATGTAGTTCGACTATGTCTATGAATGACTTAACATGACTGACTTGACATGATTGACTTGACATGATGGACTAGACATGATTGACATGACATGATTGACTTTGTTTTTGGGATTTTCTGACATTTTTCCAATTTTTTTTTTTGGACTTTTGAAGTTTCCTAATGTTTTTGTTTTTTTAGGACATTTTCTTATGGTGCGATGCTATGTACAAGGTGTTAGGGCACAGAAAAAGGATTTGCCCCCAGTCAGGAATAGGATTTGGAAGATGGAATGGATCATATGACGGAATGGACGTTTAGATGTCGATCATTCCAAATGATGGATAGGACAACCATTTATTATGAATGATGGTGAAAAAGTCTGATTAGAATGATGGTAGACGGAAGAGCGAGCTTGACTACACATGGCACCTGTTTGCCAGGTTTTCACCATGGTACTTATCCATAGCGCCACCGAAGCGGTTTTCACTAGTGGACGGATTTATTTCTCTTTACTGTTTTGATTTTCTCAATTTTTTATTTTTTTTTGGTGTTACAAAGATGCCTGTTTGCCAGGTTTTCATCAAGGTAACCATTTTTTTATTTTTTCCATTTTTTCCATTTTTTTTGAATTAAGACACGGATTCTCAAAAGTTAAGCATAGAACCTCTTTAGATGCAGACTTTTGATAGGTGACAAAAGCGGATCTCCTTCAGGAGTAGATAGTTGGTACACTCCTGACCCAAAGGCTTATGTGACAATGTACGACCCTAACCAGCTAAGCTCAAACTTTCCTGGTTTCTCTCATTCAGCTTGGTTCTTCGGATTCTCCATTAATACAAGGTCACCAATGTCAAAATGTCTATTGAGAACCTTCCTATTGTAGCTTCGACGAAGACGATTCTGATATGCTTGCAAATGATCTAATGCTTTCTGTCTTCGTTCATCCAGTAATTCAAGCTCTTGTAGCCTAGAGACACGGTATTCTTCATCGTCGACATGACCTTTCAAAGATACCCTTAGAGAAGGTATTTCGACCTCTATAGGTAAGATAGCTTTGGACCCAAACACGAGGGAAAATGGAGTGGCGCCGGTGGGAGTGCGGATGCTTGTGCGGTAAGCCCATAAGGCAGGATTAAGTTGTAGGTGCCAGTCACGACCAGCATCATTGACAGTCTTTTTAAGGATTCTAACAATGGTTTTATTAGATGCCTCAGCTTGGCCATTACCTTGTGGGTAATACGGGGTGGAAAAATGATGCTTCATGTGGAATTCTTCACATAAATGGCGTACTTCTTGGTTCTTGAATGGGCGGCCATTATCTATGATTATGGATTGTGGTACACCATACCGAAAAATGATATAGTTCAGAATAAACTTAGATATTTGGGTGCTAGGGATGTAGGTCATGGGAATGGCTTCAATCCACTTGGTGAAGTATTCGGTAGCGGTAATGATGAATTTGTGGCCGTTGGATGATGGTGGGTGTATCTTACCTATGAGGTCGAGTCCCCATTGGGCGAAAGGCCATGGTGAAGTAATCGGTCGAAGCTCCTGTGCTGGCGCTCTTATCAAGTCTCCATGTATTTGACATTGTCTACACGTCTTCACAAAGACGTATGAGTCTTTCTCCATAGTAGGCCAATAGTAACCTAGTCTCATAATCTTATGGGCTAAGGTTGGACCACTCGAATGGGATCCACATATACCCTCGTGCACTGCTCACAAAGTTGTTTGTGCTTCTTTAGCATCGAGACATCTCATTAGGGCGTTGTCTAAGGTGCGTCTATATAGGGTTCTCCGATGATGGTGTACTTGGCGGACTTACGGATGAAGGTTCGACATTGGTTATTGGACAAGTCTTGAGGTAAGGTTTGATTTGTTAGATAGTCGAATATTTCTTTATACCAAGGAGATGTAGGACCAACAATGGTACACACCATCATAGTATCAGGGATATCGTAAGCAGGGACCAACAACTATTCAACTAGAAACTCGAACTTAGGCATGTTACTCGGAATATCCAACAAGGAACCCACGGTTGCCATAGCATCTGCAGCTCTATTCTGAATGCGTGGTATTTGTTGAAAAGTTATGTCCTTGAAATATTGTTTGAAACTATCAGCCATTCTCTTGTAAGGGGCAAGCTTCTCATCCTTAGTTTCGTACTCATCATTTACCTGTCAGATTACCAGTTGAGAGTCACCAAAGACATGTAGGCTCTTAATGTTCCATTGTGCTACCATTTTTAAACCTGTCACTAAGGCTTCATATTCTGCTATATTATTTGTACAAGGAAATGCGATCCTAAATGATTTAGGAATGGTATCACCTTGAGGTGTGACAAATAAAATACCAGCCCCTGAACCACGATTTGTATGTGACCCATCAAAGTATAGTTTCCAGTCGGTTTTAATGTCAATGTTGAATAGAAATTCATCTGGAAAATCCACCACTAAGGGATGATCTGCTTTTATAGGTGCATCAGCTAACTGATCTGCAATCACCTGTCCTTTTATAGCCTTCCTCTTGACATACTCAATGTCATACTCACTAAGTATCATGACCCACTTAGCCAATCGGCCTATTAAAGCTGCCTTACTTAGAGGGTATTTGAGTGGATCAATTTTTGCAATTAACACTGTTTGTCGATTGAGCATGTAGTGCCAAAGTTTTTGGGTAGCAAAAACTACCGCAAGACAGGCACGTTCTATGTTGTTGTAATTCAATTCATAGCCCACTAAGGTACGAGTGATGTAATAGACCGCTCTCTCATGACCTTGATCATCTTTTTGTGCGAGAAGAGCCCCTAATGCTGACTGAGTTGCTGAAATATACAAGATCAAAGGCTTTCCTTCTGTAGGTGGCATTAAGACTGGTGGAGTTAGCAAATAGTCCTTGATTTGTTGGAATGCTTCCTGGCATTTAAGCGTCCACACAAATGGTACTCCTTTCTTGAGTAGATGTTGAAATGGATGAATCTTATCTGCCAGTTGTACTATGAATCGCCGAATTGATTGTAGTCTGCCCTGTAGAGTTCTGAGTTGTCCTATGCTAACTGGAGGAGGCATTTCTATGATAGCTCTTACCTTCTCTGGATCTACTTCAATGCCTCTTCAAGAGATGATATACCCTAACAGCTTCCCTGATTTGACTCCGAAGACACACTTCTTCGGATTCAGCCTGACATTGTAGTTCTCTAGCCGTTGGAATATCTTATTTAAAACCTTTTAAGTGAGCTTCTCTTGTTTCTGATTTTGCTATAATGTCATCGACGTAATCTTCCATGAGAATGTGTACAAAGTCATGGAAAATTGTAGTCATTGTGCGTTGGTAAGTAGCTCTTGCGTTCTTAAGCCCAAAAGGCATAACGTTCCAACAGTATGTGCCCCATGGACACGTGAAAGCTGTCTTATGTTGGTCTTCAGTTGCTATTTTAATCTGGTTGTATCCTGAGAAACCATCCATGAGGGATAGCATCTCATACCCTACTATAAGATCCACTATCATATCTATATTCGGCAAAGGGAAGTCATCTTTAGGACACGCCTTGTTGATGTCTCTAAAGTCTGTACAAATTCGAATGCCCCTAGTTGGTTTAGTCACGGGTACAAGATTCGATATCCAATCTGCATAGTCTATTGTCCCTATGAATCCTACATCCAAGAGTTTCTTTAGTTCTGCCTTGACCAATAGAGCAATCTGCGGGTGCATTTTTCTTAACTTTTGTTTGTCTGGTTTGATACCTGGCTAGAGTGGTAAATGATGCAATATCAGGTCTGGATCCAACCCAGGCATGTCAGCATACGACCATGTGAATTTTACTTGTCTCTTTTTGAAAAAGTCTTTGAACTCATGTTGTTTTGTCTCTGATAAAGAAGCCACAAAATATACTATCTGAGGATTCTCTTCTGTTCCTATGTTGACTGCAACAGCCTCTTCCACTAACATGGGTGACTTTTCCTGTGTAATGGGGAGAATATTTAAACCTCTATCCTTGGGTGCCTCAGAGAGGTTTTCGCCCTCGGATATGTCCTTTATTTTAACTTTTTCTTCGTCCAAAGGTGCCTTTCGGTTTTCACCTAGGGACTCATCATTGTTCTTTTCATTGTCTTTTTTCTTTTTATCCTCATTT
>CM021108.1:241803528-241833979 GCA_007115665.2 Sequoiadendron giganteum
AAATTGATCCCTCGTGAATTATTCTATCAATGCCATCGAGGGTTTGCTTGGGTTTGACTGTAATCATTTTGTTTTACATGTGACTATTACAAAATTGATCCCTCATGAATTATTATGTCACTGCCATCGAGGGTTTGCCTGGGTTTGACTGTAATCATTTTGTTTTACATGTGACTAGTACAAAATTGATCCCTCATTAATTATTCTATCAATACCATCGAGGGTTTGCCTGGGTTTGACTGTAATCATTTCTTTTTACATGTGACTTGTACAAATTTGATCCCCCATGAATTAATCTGTTTATGCAATCGAGGGTTTGCCTGCTATGATTTTATTTGACATTATTTTATGAAATAATCACATATAATGTTATTCAAACAGAACATTGACGGAATTTTTACCAGGTATAATAATGAAATTTTATGGGTTTCTAGTTTTAACCCCAAATTATTGAGGGGTTTCAGCATATGGGTTAATGGGTTTATAGATTTTGTTGATTCTCTTCGAATCCCTTCATCAACCCACCAGAAACTTATAACCTAGCCCCCAGTGGTTGGGCAACTTTAAGCCCTAAACTCATCATCTCCCACGGTTTATTCATCGTTGTCTCCTCTCTCCCGTCGTCGACATGAGCTCGTGCGGCCATGTCGACTTCGTCTGACACCCAAACGCTGCAAGTAACATCTCCACCTCTCTTCACCTGCAAGTTTGTTTGTAGAACAATGGGTTTCCATTGGCGTCGACGATGTTTGAGTGAGTTTCTTTGTATGGTGTTGTGATAACTAACTGTAATCATTTCATTTTACATGTGACTGTTACAAAATTGAGCCCTCATGAATTATTATATCAATGCCATCGAGGGTTTGCCTGGGTTTGACTGTAATCATTTTGTTTTACATGTGACTAGTACAAAATTGATCCCTCATGAATTATTTTGTCAATGCCATCGAGGGTTTGCTTGGGTTTGACTGTAATCATTTCTTTTTACGTGTGACTGGTTTAAATGTGATCCCTCGTGAATTAATTTGTCTATGCAATCGAGGGTTTGCCTGCTATGATTTTATTTGACATTATTTTATGAAATAATCACATGTAATGTGATTCAAATAGAACATTGATGAAATTTTTACCAAGTATAATAACCAAATTTTATGGGTTTCCAGTTTTAACCCCAAATTATTGAGGGGTTTCAACATATGGGTTAATGGGTTTACAGATTTTAATGATTCTCTTCGAATCCCTACATTATCATGATGAAATTTTATTTTATAGATAAGTGTTACCAAAGGGGGTAACTCCCATGTACATTCAGATTTGGCTTTTATAGGTCTAGAACGAAATTACAAACCCTACTCATTTTATGAGCAAGAAAATTGTTGCAAGGATCCTGGTCAACAGTTGTAAGCGGACCTCATTGAGCTAAGCCAAGTCGGATCGCATGAAGTTGGAGAAGGCATCCATGTTGGCATTTTTTACTCCTGCTCTAAATACTTCCCATGCATCAATGCGAAAGTTATCTGCTGCAACGCGGTGGGCACTAACTGCATCTTCATCCACATCGTCCTCTTCAGATTCCGCCTCCTCCTCATCATTTTCCTCCTCATCTTCTACCACGTTCAGTATTGTTGGGTTGAAATAATACTTTAGGAAGTTGACCCAACACTCATCACTTAGGTTCAGAATGGCATTGGCTATGGCCTCGGCATTACCGATTTCTATGAATCTGTCGAGCCGCTCAACCACGACTTCCCTGGCCTTGATTATGTCCACTAATGCGCATAGTATGAGCTCGTAGATTTTTTCGTCGCACCAGTGTTGATCAAGAGACAAAACCTCAGAGACTAGGTCAACAACTGCATTCCTTATTGATGGGTCTAGAATGTTAAAAAGCCTTCTACACTGGGCCATTCTTGACTCCTTAGTGCAATGGCAGTCGACTCCAAACATGAATACCATCTTGCTTTTCTAGAAAACTTGGGGATTCTATGAAGAGATGGAGGTGGAGATCATATTGTCTAGCTATTAATAGTCTTAATCCTATAATGATAAGGATTGCTTGAGAATCACGCCCGTTGATTCATGCCATACCAAATCCAAACTAAATCTGTCCTTAGATTTCGCACATGTGAATCCAGTCTTTCTTTGAGGTTTGCAAGTTTTTTGGGATGAGAGATCTAGGTTTTTGGGATGAGTGTTTGTTTGGAAATTGTAATCTAACAAGAAATCCATAGGAGATGATGAGTTTAGGGCTTAAAGATGCCCAACAAGCCACGGTTAAGTAAACTCATACACGTGGTTTGATGAAGGCATATGGGGCACGTGGTTAACAATGTAATGTGGTGAGGTTGAGATTAAAGTGACCACCTCCTAGTAGAAAATTATATATTCTTATCAGATTGTATGCATGTATATATATACATACTATCTGATAAGAATATATCATTGTCTCCAAATAGTGATCATTGTATTTGTAGACAGTGATATGTTCTTATCAGATTGTATGTATATATTTGTAGACAATGATATATTCTTATCAGATTGTATGTATATATATACAATCTGATAATAATATATCATTGTCTGCAAATTGAAATTGTAACTCAGATTTTTCGGAATTGTGGAAGATGCTAAAGCTGCACAAGATTAAACATCAATTCTAATCTAAATAAAACAACAAAGAACAATAAGTCAACATGATTAATCTAAACTAATAAAAACTAGAATGATCTCACCGAATATGCAAATACTTCCTCGATTTATCTCAATTGCCCTTCTCCATCTTGCTGTATTGTTATTCTTGCCCTCAGATTTCTTTGTTTGAATGCAAGCATAACTTCGTCGAGTGTCTTAGCAAAATATCGAAGATTGTTTCTTCTCAAAAGTGTATAATGATTTCGGGAGGAGGAATAATGATAATGACAGGCCATTTTATAGATTTTGTGTTTTCAAATGATCGGCTCAGATTGAAAGAGAGATCGACATATGAGATTGATGAATGCCATGCGATGAGTTATGTGACAGATAGAACGCGAGTTAGAACGTGAGTTCAACTGCAGGTAAAGACTAATTTTAGAACATGAGTTAGAACATGAGTTCCAATCTTCATCTTCAAAAATAAAAGAAATAGACTTTGTATGCAAAAGCCAAAGTTAGAAGTTGGAGAATAAATGCATGATAAATGCATGTGAATGCAAACTTGAGTTAGTTAATTAAATAAAGATATTTAATTAATAAATATAGATCATGCATATGAGTTGGAACTAGTTAATCAACTAGTTGTGACAGAGAGTTCTCTCACAGAGATAACTCGAGTCAGACGATAAGTGCATGTAAGAGATAACTGAATGTTAGAGGAATGTGACATAATTAATTAAATAATGAATTAAATGTTAATTTAATTCAACATTCAAAATATGAGACTTTTAATTAAATAAATAAAGTAATTTATTTAATTTGGCTGTTGAAAAGGATAAAATGAATAATTAAATAATAAATATTTAATTATAGATGAAAAGGGGTTAGAATGAATAATTAAATAAAGATATTTAATTATAGTTGGAAAAGCATGATAAAGGGGAATTAAATAATAAATTATTTAATTGATAGATAAAGGGGAAAGAATTAATTAGTTCACAACATAATTAAATGAATATGATTTATTTAATTAATTAAGTTGAATAAAGGATGATTATGAATTAATGAATTAATTAAAAAAGGTATTTAATTAATAGAGGAAATATGTGTTAGAAAGGCAATTAAATAAGTAACATTATTTAATCAAGATGATGGACTATAGAAAATTATGTTGAAATGTGTACTCGTAGGCTTAGACCAATTTTCGGTATCTACAGTTTGCCCCTCTTTGATACAATGTTGGTACGGCATTGTGTCAAAGAAAATATGCCCGGTCGTGCCCCTATATGAAACAAGTTAGGGTATACCCCAGTGAAAGGGAGAATGACGAGGAGGTAGTGGTATGCCCCCTCGAGAGGATAGGCGGGTTTGAAGAACATGAGTGTGCTCTCGAAATGGATAGATAATGGTGGTGAAGATGCAGAAAAGAAGAAATGTTAGCATGGATGATTTCAGAATGTTAGTAAGAAACAATTAAGTTTGATTGATTGAGAAAAAGACATAATCTTCGATATATTGCCAAATACGCTATACTTTCTTGTTATCATCATTGGGCGGGACATGACACAGATGGATAGTACACACTATGATATGAGATAGACCATAGTGTACAAAGTCATCCATCTATGAAAAATAGACAGTCGTAGACAAGGAGTATCTTAACTCAGACTAAGGAGACGATGCCCCAGTCGTTTGGTCAAGACAAACCACAGATAGCAGACAAATAAAAGACGGGTCATGAGACATCATTGCTCCTCTAAATCCTTGATAGGACATCCTTGAGGAAACTAGTAACATGACTCAAAAACCAATGTTAAAAAGATAGTTGACAGACAGCAGCCAAAGAAAAAGAATCCTAAGACATTGTTGCTTCTCTAAATCCTTCAAGGGACATCCTTGAGAAAGCTAGTAACAGGATCTTGCACAAATCGATAAAAAGATAAGACAAAATAAGATATAAAGTCATAAAGCCAAATAAATGTATTCGCAAAAACTTGATCTTGTGGGATTGTTTGATGTTGATGTTTGACATAGCGTAATGTGAGAGAATGACACATACCGCATAAGATGTTGAGTCTAGTTTCGACTTGGTGACTTCCTAATAAGGCATGACAAAGCCTGGTTTCAGTAAGACACGTGTCGTATAAGACGTTGGAGTCTGATGACATTGAAGTGACAAGCCACATGAGACTATGGCAATTTGATGACGTCTATTGACAAGAAAGACATATCTTGTGTAAGACATGGGTTGATCACTTTGACAATGTGTTTGATATTGACTTGATGACTGTTGAGACATTTTTCCTTGTTGATGCATGACTTGTTTTTATTCTTTGACTGATAAACTGTGTGTGTGTAGATAGTGTATGGCATGAGATGTTACTTTAAACTATGATATGTAACGTGTGTGATAGTGATTGTGAATGAACCCTATTGGACTGACCTAGTGTGGTCTCGGGAGCTCATCAATTGATTAGCCTTGCCTACATTGTACACGCAGAGACCTCGTAGTTCGACACAACCAATGACTTTGAATATACAAAGAGTCATGATTTAAATGTGTGTGATACATGACAAACCTAGATTGACAGACCTCATACCTCGAGGGCACATCGATTGATGGCCTTGCCTACGTCCCAGTTGCAGAGGCAATGTAGTTCGACTATGTCTATGAATGACTTAACATGACTGACTTGACATGATTGACTTGACATGATGGACTAGACATGATTGACATGACATGATTGACTTTGTTTTTGGGATTTTCTGACATTTTTCCAATTTTTTTTTTTGGACTTTTGAAGTTTCCTAATGTTTTTGTTTTTTTAGGACATTTTCTTATGGTGCGATGCTATGTACAAGGTGTTAGGGCACAGAAAAAGGATTTGCCCCCAGTCAGGAATAGGATTTGGAAGATGGAATGGATCATATGACGGAATGGACGTTTAGATGTCGATCATTCCAAATGATGGATAGGACAACCATTTATTATGAATGATGGTGAAAAAGTCTGATTAGAATGATGGTAGACGGAAGAGCGAGCTTGACTACACATGGCACCTGTTTGCCAGGTTTTCACCATGGTACTTATCCATAGCGCCACCGAAGCGGTTTTCACTAGTGGACGGATTTATTTCTCTTTACTGTTTTGATTTTCTCAATTTTTTATTTTTTTTTGGTGTTACAAAGATGCCTGTTTGCCAGGTTTTCATCAAGGTAACCATTTTTTTATTTTTTCCATTTTTTCCATTTTTTTTGAATTAAGACACGGATTCTCAAAAGTTAAGCATAGAACCTCTTTAGATGCAGACTTTTGATAGGTGACAAAAGCGGATCTCCTTCAGGAGTAGATAGTTGGTACACTCCTGACCCAAAGGCTTATGTGACAATGTACGACCCTAACCAGCTAAGCTCAAACTTTCCTGGTTTCTCTCGTTCAGCTTGGTTCTTCGGATTCTCCATTAATACCAGGTCACCAATGTCAAAATGTCTATTGAGAACCTTCCTATTGTAGCTCCGACGAAGATGATTCTGATATGCTTGCAAATGATCTAATGCTTTCTATCTTCGTTCATCCAGTAATTCAAGCTCTTGTAGCCTAGAGACACGGTATTCTTCATCATCAACATGACCTTTCAAAGATACCCTTAGAGAAGGTATTTCGACCTCTATAGGTAAGATAGCTTCGGACCCGAACACGAGGGAAAATGGAGTGGCGTCGGTGGGAGTGCGGATGCTTGTGCGGTAAGCCCATAAGGCAGGATTAAGTTGTAGGTGCTAGTCACGACCAGCGTCATTGACAGTCTTTTTAAGGATTCTAATAATGGTTTTATTAGATGCCTCAGCTTGGCCATTACCTTGTGGGTAATACGGGGTGGAAAAATGATGCTTCATGTGGAATTCTTCACATAAATGGCGTACTTCTTGGTTCTTGAATGGGCGGCCATTATCTATGATTATGGATTGTGGTACACCATACCGAAAAATGATATAGTTCAGAATAAACTTAGATATTTGGGTGCTAGGGATGTAGGTCATGGGAATGGCTTCAATCCACTTGGTGAAGTATTCGGTAGCGGTAATGATGAATTTGTGGCCGTTGGATGATGGTGGGTGTATCTTACCTATGAGGTCGAGTCCCCATTGGGCGAAAGGCCATGGTGAAGTAATCGGTCGAAGCTCTTGTGCTGGCGCCCTTATCAAGTCTCCATGTATTTGACATTGTCTACACGTCTTCACAAAGACGTATGAGTCTTTCTCCATAGTAGGCCAATAGTAACCTAGTCTCATAATCTTATGGGCTAAGGTTGGACCACTCGAATGGGATCCACATATACCCTCATGTACTGCTCGCAAAGTTGTTTGTGCTTCTTCAGCATCAAGACATCTCATTAGGGCATTGTCTAAGGTGTGTCTATATAGGTTTTCTCCGATGATGGTGTACTTGGCGGAATTACGGATGAAGGTTCGACATTGGTTATTGGACAAGTCTTGAGGTAAGGTTTGATTTGTTAGATAGTTGAATATTTCTTTATACCAAGGAGACGTAGGACCAACAATGGTACACACCAACACAGTATCGGGGATATCATAAGCAGGGAACAACAACTGTTCAACCAAAAACTTGAACTTAGGCACGTTACTTGGAATATCCAACAAGGAACCCACAGTTTCCATAGCATCTGCAGCTCTATTCTGAATGCGTGGTATTTGTTGAAAAGTTATGTCCTTGAAATATTGTTTGAAACTATCAGCCATTCTCTTGTAAGGGGCAAGCTTCTCATCCTTAGTTTTGTACTCATCATTTACCTATCCGATTACTAGTTGAGAGTCACCAAAGACATGTAGGCTCTTACCAAAGACATGTAGGCTCTTAATGTTCCATTGTGCTGCCATTTTTAAACCTGTCACTAAGGCTTCATATTCTGCTATATTATTTGTACAAGGAAATGCGATCCTGAATGATTTAGGAATGGTATCACCTTGAGGTGTGACAAATAAAATACCAGCCCCTGAACCATGATTTGTATGTGACCCATCAAAGTACAGTTTCCAGTCGATTTTAATGTCAATGTTGAATAGAAATTCATCTAGAAAATCCTCCACTAAGGGATGATCTGCTTTTATAGGTGCATCAGCTAACTTATCTGCAATCACCTGTCCTTTTATAGCCTTCCTCTCGACATACTCAATGTCATACTCACTAAGTATCATAACCCATTTAGCCAATCGGCCTGTTAAAGCTGCCTTACTTAGAAGGTATTTGAGTGGATCAATTTTTGCAATTAACACTGTTTGTCGATTGAGCATGTAGTGTCGAAGTTTTTGGGTAGCACAAACTACCTCAAGACAGGCATGTTCTATGTTGTTGTAATTCAATTCATAGCCCACTAAGGTACGGCTGATGTAATAGACCGCTCTCTCATGACCTTGATCATCTTTTTGTGCGAGAAGAGCCCCTAATGCCGACTCAGTTGCTGAAATATACAAGATCAAAGGCTTTCCTTCTGTAGGTGGTATTAAGACTGGTGGAGTTATCAAATAGTCCTTGATTTGTTGGAATGCTTCCTGGCATTTAAGCATCCACACAAATGGTACTCCTTTCTTGAGTAGATGTTGAAATGGATGAATCTTATCTGCCAGTTGTACTATGAATCGCCGAATTGACTGTAGTCTGCCCTGTAGAGTTCTGAGTTGTCCTATGCTGACTGGAGGAGGCATTTCTATGATAGCTCTTACCTTCTCTGGATCTACTGCAATGCCTCTTTGAGAGATGATATACCCTAATAGCTTCCCTGATTTGACTCCAAAGACACACTTCTTCGAATTCAGCCTGACATTGTAGTTCTCTAGCCGTTGGAATATCTTATTTAAAACCTTTAAGTGAGCTTCTCTTGTTTCTGATTTTGCTATAATGTCATCGACATAATCTTCCATGAGAATGTGTACAAAGTCATGGAAAATTGTAGTCATTGCGCATTGGTAAGTAGCTCCTGCGTTCTTAATCCCAAAAGGCATAATGTTCCAACAGTATGTGCCCCATGGACACATGAACACCGTCTTATGTTGGTCTTCAGTTGCTATTTTAATCTGGTTGTATCCCGAGAAACCATCCATGAGGGATAGCATCTCATACCCTGCTATAAGATCCACTATCATATCTATATTCGGCAAAGGGAAGTCATCTTCAAGACACGCCTTGTTGATGTCTCTAAAGTCTGTACAAATTTGAATGCCCCCCAGTTGGTTTAGTCATGGGTACAAGATTCGATATCCAATCTACATAGTCTATTGTCCTTATGAATCCTACATCCAAGAGTTTCTTTAGTTCTGCCTTGATTACCAGTTGAGACTCACCAAAGACATGTAGGCTCTTACCAAAGACATGTAGGCTCTTAATGTTCCATTGTGCTGCCATATTTAAACCTGTCACTAAGGCTTCGTATTTTGCTATATTATTTGTACAAGGAAATGCGATCCTGAATGATTTAGGAATGGTATCACCTTGAGGTGTGACAAATAAAATACTAGCCCCTGAACCACGATTTGTATGTGACCTATCAAAGTACAGTTTCCAGTTGGTTTTAATGTCAATGTTGAATAGAAATTCATCTGGAAAATCCGCCACTAAGGGATGATCTGCTTTTATAAGTGCATCAGCTAACTGATCTGCAATCACCTGTCCTTTTATAGCCTTCCTCTCGACGTACTCAATGTCATACTCACTAAGTATCATGACCCATTTAGCCAATCAGCCTGTTAAAGCTGCCTTACTTAGAAGGTATTTGAGTGGATCAATTTTTGCAATTAACACTGTTTGTTGATTGAGCATGTAGTGCCGAAGTTTTTGGGTAGCACAAACTACCGCAAGACAGGCACGTTCTATGTTGTTGTAATTCAATTCATAGCCCACTAAGGTATGACTGATGTAATAGACCGCTCTCTCATGACCTTGATCATCTTTTTGTGCGAGAAGAGCCCCTAATGCCAACTCAGTTGCTGAAATATACAATATCAAAGGCTTTCCTTCTGTAGGTGGCATTAAGACTGGTGGAGTTAGCAAATAGTCCTTGATTTGTTGGAATGCTTCCTGGCATTTAAGCGTCCACACAAATGGTACTCCTTTCTTGAGTAGATGTTGAAATGGATGAATCTTATCTGCCAGTTGTACTATGAATCGCCGAATTGATTGTAGTCTGCCCTGTAGAGTTCTGAGTTGTCCTATGCTAACTGGAGGAGGCATTTCTATGATAGCTCTTACCTTCTCTGGATCTACTTCAATGCCTCTTCAAGAGATGATATACCCTAACAGCTTCCCTGATTTGACTCCGAAGACACACTTCTTCGGATTCAGCCTGACATTGTAGTTCTCTAGCCGTTGGAATATCTTATTTAAAACCTTTTAAGTGAGCTTCTCTTGTTTCTGATTTTGCTATAATGTCATCGACGTAATCTTCCATGAGAATGTGTACAAAGTCATGGAAAATTGTAGTCATTGTGCGTTGGTAAGTAGCTCTTGCGTTCTTAAGCCCAAAAGGCATAACGTTCCAACAGTATGTGCCCCATGGACACGTGAAAGCTGTCTTATGTTGGTCTTCAGTTGCTATTTTAATCTGGTTGTATCCTGAGAAACCATCCATGAGGGATAGCATCTCATACCCTACTATAAGATCCACTATCATATCTATATTCGGCAAAGGGAAGTCATCTTTAGGACACGCCTTGTTGATGTCTCTAAAGTCTGTACAAATTCGAATGCCCCTAGTTGGTTTAGTCACGGGTACAAGATTCGATATCCAATCTGCATAGTCTATTGTCCCTATGAATCCTACATCCAAGAGTTTCTTTAGTTCTGCCTTGACCAATAGAGCAATCTGCGGGTGCATTTTTCTTAACTTTTGTTTGTCTGGTTTGATACCTGGCTAGAGTGGTAAATGATGCAATATCAGGTCTGGATCCAACCCAGGCATGTCAGCATACGACCATGTGAATTTTACTTGTCTCTTTTTGAAAAAGTCTTTGAACTCATGTTGTTTTGTCTCTGATAAAGAAGCCACAAAATATACTATCTGAGGATTCTCTTCTGTTCCTATGTTGACTGCAACAGCCTCTTCCACTAACATGGGTGACTTTTCCTGTGTAATGGGGAGAATATTTAAACCTCTATCCTTGGGTGCCTCAGAGAGGTTTTCGCCCTCGGATATGTCCTTTATTTTAACTTTTTCTTCGTCCAAAGGTGCCTTTCGGTTTTCACCTAGGGACTCATCATTGTTCTTTTCATTGTCTTTTTTCTTTTTATCCTCATTTTTGCGACTAGAGGTGTAAATAGACTCCCAAAAATATGCTTTATCGTCTAGATCTATGGTAAAACCAGCTTTATGATCCCCTCTTGGCATGCCTTCTCGAAGTCCCATGAACTCAGCAATTGCTTCGTCATTCTCGAATGTGTCTAAGATAGGTGTACCTTGTTCATCCCAGTCTATAAGTTCGGGATATATGAGGGGCATGTCATCATCGGAGTTTTTAAAGGTAGCTGCTAAGAGGGTGAATCGTGAATGGTTGACATGGTCATAGAAGTTCTGGACTAACTCTTGCTGGGTCTTTTCCTTATGGGTAGGTAAACGTTGATGTGGAACCATTGCTTGGGATAGGTCGTTAGAAGATGGTGGTTCAGGTGCCCAAGATGCACGATCGAGTTTTTCCCAATAATAGATCTTATGCCATTCTTCTTTGGACAAATGTTTCTTAAGACAAGGACTAGATGGTTTGGGTATAGGTTTCACGTTTAGGTCCAATTCTCCAAATAGTGCGTCCATGTTCATGGTGTTGGTGGATGAAAGGGAATCCCATTCACCATCACTTGAGTAAGGGGATTCATCAAAGATTGGAGGGTTGTCGTAAAATTGTGGAGGTGGATCATGAGATGTCTCGGTGTCTGCATAAGCACTCACTTCCTCTTGAAACAGTGACGAAGTACTAGGAAACCCAATTCTAAGTCGTTTACACCCTAGCCCTAAGTATTTCGGTCGTGGGTGGACAGTAATTGGTTCCGTCCTTCCATTTTGATGTAGTCCTAACCCACTGTGCCCGTCATAGCCTTCCTTTTGCATTATCTTAAAGCCTTTTCCATATTGGTTCTTAGCTATTTGAATAGACGGGGAGGGGTATTCACATTCTTCTTGATACAACCAAGAATCACCTTGGTCCACAATTTCCTCGCTTAGTTCTCCCCATTTGATCAATGTCATTGTAGGGGGAACATTGAATATGACTATTGACTGTATTCTATCTGCCATAGGTAGGCCATATGCCTTAGCTGGAATCAGTTGACTGACACAGTATGATGCCTTTATACGATACTCGCCAAAGCCCTTGTCTTGGATTTCAATTTTAGGAGTAATTGATGGAGGTGTGAATGATTTGGACTTAGTGAGATGTGATGAGTCAATGTATTAGGATGAATTGGATGATGAAACTTCTTGATTAACTGGTACTTGGCGTTGTGGAATTTCCTTTAGGCTTGTACAATACTGAAACGGATCTGGATCACCATCAATAGTGATCTCGGTGCCATTATGTGGAAATTTGAGACATTGGTGATACGTTGAAGGTACAGCTTTCATTGTGTGTATCCAAGGTCTACCTAACAACAAATTGTATGGAAGAGTGAGATCCAAGACTTGGAAGCTGGTGTTCATGATTGCTGGACCAATTCTAATAGGGAGTGTGACCTCTCCTTTGGATGATCTTTCCTCATCATCGTAAGCCTTGATGACTATACTCTTAGAGGTATCTACACAATCTTCTGAGAATCCTAATGCCTTAACCAATTTTAGGGTACACAGGTTCAAACCTGCTCCTCCGTCTACCAAGACTCGTCTGACTTTGGTTTCATGGACTAAGACTTCAAGATGTAATGGGTCATTATGATCAGATTTTTCTGTCGAGTAATCTTGTTGGGAAAATGTAGCATGGTGCGAATTGGTTAAATATCCCAACATCTCTTCGAAATGATTGACATCTAAATTAGTGGGGACAGTTGTGTTCTGCAAAGCTTTATCGAGAATGGCTCGATGCTCAGGTGATAAGGTCAATAGTTCCAAGATAGATATTTGCACAGGGGTTTTACTCAATTGATCAAGAAGGTTGTACTTGAACTTGTAAGCTTGTGTAGATGGCTCAAAAGAAGGACTTGGAATAGTGATCTTGGTTCTGTGTGTGTTGACACTACATTCCGGAGGCTTCTTAATGGTGAAGGTATTGACATGCTCATCTGCAACGCGAAGGCTATTTATAATCTTTCCTTTTCCATAGTCAAAATTGGTGTTTGCGTAATTGGTTGATGGATCGGTCTTAGATCCCGAACCGGAGGCTTTTCCTTTTGTGTGGTCATGTAATGGGTCCTTGAAGACCTTATGATCACTGTTCTTGGCGTTTTTCTGTCCACCAACCTCTATGGTTCCGTTCTCAACAAAGTCTTGGATAATGCCCTTGAGTTGGCAACAATTTTGTAGGTTGTGTCCTTTTATTTGATGATATTCACAATGGGCTTTGTCATCCCACTAGGAAGGTTTAAATTGTCCAGGATCATATTCTCTTGGCTCCAACGGTTTGATGAGATTGTGTTTGATCAATTCTTTGTAAATGACCTCGATCGGTTGTCCTAGAGGAGTAAATTCACGTGTTGGAAATCTTCTTTGAGGTCGTTGTTGCTGTGAATTTTGGAGATAGTTAGCCGTTTGATCTGGATTATCCATTGTGTCTTGATCTTGGTTGTATCCTCTCAGTGTGATAACTGGCCTTGTATGTATGCTTTTAGCATCGACAACACCATCATTTGTAACATTCTTGTTTCTGGACCAGAATTGTCTTCTATCATTTGGCACGTTTTGATTTTGGACAATAGGATTCCTACCTGGTACCTTTATTTCACCTTTGTCAATAAGGCCTTTCTCAAGGATGATGCCTTTCTGTACCAAGTCTAGGAATGAGGTACAACAATGTACTCTTAAATCACTCCGCAGTTTTGGATTGAGGTTCTCTAGGAATATCATGACCTTTTGTTTCTCTTGTATCTCAACTGGACATCTGCTAGCTAGACTTCTCCACCTCTAAAAGAAAGTGGTGAAATTTTTGCCATCCTCTTGTGTCGTGTGGCACAAGGTTGCTATTGTTATCTCATTGTCTATGTTGAAGGCAAAATGTTCGACAAACTTTTCAGCTAATTCTCCCCAAGAGCGTATACCATATGGTAGTTTAGAAAACCATTCCAGTCCTATCCCAACAAGGGTTCGTGGAAATAGTCTCATCAGATATGTGGGGTCATACGATATGTCCATGCATGCTGTTGAGAACTCCCTAATATGTTCTAGAGGATTCTTTTTCCTATTATACTTAGGCAAAATCGGTATAATGTATCCATGGGGAAAAGGTGTCATGTAAAGCGCTTTGTCAAATGGACATGGACATAAGTCTTGTGCTGAGATAGTTCGTTTGCTTGACATAGACATATTATCCATTTGTTGTTGAAGAGTTTGCATTTGATTCTGAAGGACATCGACTTGTGTCAAGGACATGGTGTTGGCATTGTTCGGATCAATGTAGACATTCTGATATGCCATGTTTTGCGACGGATTGTGATTTGGTGAAGGAATATATCCCATTTGAATAGTCCGTTGTGGGATAGGAATATATCCTGTTTGAATGGTTTGACTTGGTGGAGGAATATATCCTGTTTGAATGGGTTGACTGGTTGGAGGAATATTCCCTATTTGAATGGTTTGATTTGGGATAGGAATATTCGTACCCGCTTTGGATCTCTTACCAATCGTGTTGGTGCCAAAGGGGTTAGATGAAGTTGCTCTCGTCGTAAATTGTAAACCTTGTGTTATGTTGAAAGGGGTTGTGTTTACAATTGACGATGTCTAAGTTGGTATGCCAGTTGGTATTGTTGCGGTGATTTGAGGCATAGAACCACTTGATGTCACTGTTTGCCTTGGTTGGGTAGATGTCATTTTCAAATGTGTGAATGTCAAATCCTGGTGGTAGTGTGGCACCTTCTACTAGCAATTTTACTAGATAGCGTTGGGGATCATTTGCCAAGCACTCATCCATGAAGGATGCAAATTCAGGATCTTGGACTGCAGACTCTATGTCTTCAACAAAGACTCGTCCATTAGCGTCTCTAGTGACAAATTTATCAAGCAATGGTTTGTGTGGTTTGTTCTTCCTAGGTGGTTGAGTGCTGAAAGGATTGATAAAATCGTTGGGGTCTGCCATTTCTTTGTGCCTCTTTTGAGACCTTGTTTCGACCATAAAAAAGTTGCTCAAAATGGGGTAATGCAAACTATGCCTAAGAACTGATATGACCTATTTCTATGTTTTTGGATTTTTTGGACAATAAGGATGTTGCTAAAATGATTTCTAGAAAGATGTATACTGAGATGACGTATGGTAAGACGGACAATATGTAAGACCTCGTGTAGACTATGATTCTAAAATGGGTATAACCTACCTCCTATGGAGTAAATGCATGCAAGGATTTGTTTTGACCAAGGAACCTAATTGTAGGACAAATGACAGTTGACAAAGTGAACTTTCCAAACTAGACTTGTTGAGCTGAAAAGATTCACTAGCTAAGACTAAGGTGACTAGGTTTGATGAGTGTGACAAATTGGAACATGAATTTATCCAAAGACGAGGAAACTTATCTATGCTGTGATATGCAATTTCCTAGGGAGTATCTAGATGCATGCAACTTAGGATGACAATGACGAAGACGTGAATTGTAACTAGGATTTCCGAGGAAGTATCTATATGCATGTGACTTTGGATGACTATGACGAAGACGTGGATTGTAACTAAGACGTATATGACCACCTAATGGATGCAAGATTTTTGAGCAAAATTTTGACAGTTTCCGTTCGGACTCAGTTTGTAGTTTTGATTGTTCTTTGTTAACAGGTAGATGCAATTCACCTAACAGTTGCGGCTCAGGATTTGACAGTTGTGGTGTTTCTGACAGTTGTGGCCTTTCCTATGACAGTTGCGGTTCGGACTTTGACAGATGCGGTTTTGCATGGACACATACGACTCAAGTTGTGAAACTTCAAGATTGTGAAAATTATGACAGACAGATGCGGTTATTCCCCTAACAGATGCGACTCTCTAATACAGATGCGGTGATTAAACTGACAAATGCAACTCTGTTCCTGATAGTTGCAAAAAAAAAAAATTTGAAAGTTGTTTGACTGACTTTGTTTGTTTGATCAAGATTTTGGCAAATACAGCAAACAGCAAACACGGCATTCAAAGTATTTTTAGTTTTGTGATGAATGGACTGTTGAGACTCGAAAAACATTTACACCCTAGGTTTTTAGGATAGTACTTGTTGAATTCTTACTTGGATTTCTCCAGCTACGCATATTTACAGTGGATGATTAGTAGCTTGACCCCACTGGCTCCCCTCCACGGCACTCACTTATATGGGGCAGCCAAGCTACAGTACCCATGAATCTCCCATGGCATACTTTTCATCTCTACATATAAACCGTAATATTGTAAGACGGCTTCACAGGTCCGACCTGCTGCACCAACAAGTAGATAGGATTTTTGTAACTCTACAATAAGGCTTTTAATTTGGGCATTCCGTTCGTGGGACACTAACCAACATCGGCGAGAGTCCATTTCTGTCCATCTCGTCGGATTAGTGCGCGTGATTCTTGGGGTTTCCCCAAGAATCCACTTTTATATACCGACTGGAAGTCACTTGGCTTTAGCGTGCTACCGGTCTGAGTCGTCTTGGGGTGAGTAATTTTTCCCACCAAGACAGGCCCAAGTTCTAGAGTCAACAACCATTTCTCTTACACCCAGGATCGCATGACTGCGCAAGGGGAGAGGATACTTCGATGTACTGAATCGTAAGGGTTTATAGATATGTGCAAAGCACCAAACAAAGAAGACAGTGGTTCTTTTTATTCCAAATGACAATTTTCTATCTATCAAACAGAAAATTCATTTTAATCCCACATGATGATTATCTATCTACCAAACAAAAGCTTATTTAAAGAAATTAACACAAAGGCATTAGGTCCTGCATGCAATTTATCAGTAGTTCATAGTCTTCAGCTTTAGTCCTGCAGAAAAATTGTCTTGGGTTTTAATTGTCTTCAAAGCTTCATCCTGCAAACACTATGTTATTCCTTTAGAATTTATTTAGCTCCAAGTTGTTTTTGTCCACTTGATCCAATGTGTGCTTTGAAGTATTTTTTTTTTTTCTACACATGCACAAACCGAACAAAGCCAAAAACCTAATAGCTAGTCAAGACAAATCTGATTTTTGGAAATATTTTTGATAGTAAAAATAAAACTACAGAGAATAGAACCATACTTAAATTTCAAGAGCTTTCCAAAAATGTAAATAAATCTGAAAGATTGTCTGTTTTGCACCTGAAATTAATTTTTTATGAAAAAATTATTAAAAATTTAAAACAGATCCAAAAAATCTGATTTTTTGACTGAAGGTGCCTAACATAATTTCAAATCTGCATAAAAAATTTCATGAATAGATCTATAACCTTTTATAAGATTCAAGCAAATATCTGTGAAACCATAATTTTCAAAGATCTATTGTTTGAATAAAAACAATTTATCCAAATTTAAAACCTAAAGAACAGACCCCTATTAAAATTTAAATCTCTTTCCAGAAATGTAAACATATCCAAAAAATTTGACAAATTTCTCTCAAAATTGATATTTTATGAAAAATAACAAAAAAATTATAAAAAATTCAAAACATCACCAAAAAATCTGATTTTTTTCGTGAAAGTTCTTGAGAATGTTGTCTACTTGCAAACAAATTTTCGTAAAAAAAATGTAGCCTTGTAAAAGTTATGGTCGATTCACGTCGGGTTCACCAAATGTAACTCAGATTTTTCAGAATTGTGGAAGATGCTAAAGTTGCACAAGATTAAACATCAATTCTAATCTAAATAAAACAACAAAGAACGATAAGTCAGCATGATTAATCTAAACTAATAAAAACTAGAATGATCTCACCGAATATGCAAATACTTCCTCAATTTATCTCAATTGCCCTTCTCCATCTTGCTGTATTGTTATTCTTGCCCTCAGATTTCTGTGTTTGAATGCAAGCATAACTTCGTCGAGTGTCTCAGCAAAATATCAAAAATTGTTTATTCTCAAAAGTGTATAATGATTTCGGGAGGAGGAATAATGATAATGACAGGCCATTTTATAGATTTTGTGTTTTCAAATGATCGGCTCAGATTGAAAGAGAGATCGACGGATGAGATTGATGAATGCCATGCGATGAGTTATGTGACAGATAGAACGCGAGTTAGAACGTGAGTTCAACTGCAAGTAAAGACTAATTTTAGAACATGAGTTAGAACATGAGTTCCAATCTTCATCTTCAAAAAATAAAAGAAATAGACTTTGTATGCAAAAGCCAAAGTTAGAAGTTGGAGAATAAATGCATGATAAATGCATGTGAATGCAAACTTGAGTTAGTTAATTAAATAAAGATATTTAATTAATAAATATAGATCATGCATATGAGTTGGAACTAGTTAATCGACTAGTTGTGACGGAGAGTTCTCTCATAGAGATAACTCGAGTCAGACGATAAGTGCATGTAAGAGATAACTGAATGTTAGAGGAATGTGACAATTAATTAAATAATGAATTAAATGTTAATTTAATTCAACATTCGAAATATGAGACTTTTAATTAAATAAATAAAGTAATTTATTTAATTTGGCTGTTGAAAAGGATAAAATGAATAATTAAATAATAAATATTTAATTATAGATGAAAAGGGGTTAAATGAATAATTAAATAAAGATATTTAATTATAGTTGGAAAAGTATGATAAAGGGGAATTAAATAATAAATTATTTAATTGATAGATAAAGGGGAAAGAATTAATTAGTTCGCAACATAATTAAATAAATATGATTTATTTAATTAATTAAGTTGAATAAAGGATGATGATTATGAATTAATGAATTAATTAAAAAGGGTATTTAATTAATAGAGGAAATATGTGTTAGAAAGGCAATTAAATAAGTAACATTATTTAATCAAGACGACGGACTATAGAAAATTATGTTGAAATGTGTACTCGCAGGCCTAGACCAATTTTCGGTATCTACAGAAATCATTCTATTTGCAGACAATGATATATTCTTATCAGTTTGTATATAAATGTCGATCACTAGTTCTTTCTTAATGATTAATGTTCTACTAGCACTATAGCTTATACCATCAATTATCACAATCTAACCACACTGTGTGGTGTCACCAAGTACACTATGTTTCAGTGTTTGTGAATAAAAAAATCAGATTATATGTATATATTTTCAGCTTCATACATTGGATCAGAACATTGTGGACTTTTATATACATTGTATTTGCAGATAGTGATATGTTCATATTAGATTGTATGTATATATTTGTAGACAATGATATATTCTTATCAGATTGTATGTATATATATACAATCCGACAATAATATATCATTGTCTGCAAATTAAAATCATTCTATTTGTAGACAATGATATATTCTTATCAGTTTGTATATAATTATCGATCACTAGTTATTTCTTAATGATTAATGTTCTACTAGCACTATAGCTTATACCATCAATTATCACAATCTAACCACATTGAACTGCACTCTTAGCAACTGGGGGTTAGGTTAGAAGTTTCTGGTGCGTTGATGAAGGCAATGGGGCATGTGGTTAACAAGCGCAAGTGGTGAGGTTGAGACATATGCGTGGTTTGAAGGCATATGGGGCACATGGTTAACAATGTAATGTGGTGAGGTTGAGATTAAAGTGACCACCTCCTAGCGGACCCACGTGATATTTTGACCGGGCCCACATACAAATGTAATTTATAATAGGTTAATTGATAATTGTAAATTGGATTTTTAAAAAAATTTACGCACCATTGAAATTAGACAAGAGTGGCCACTACAATATGAATAGACTGATTATTTGGTAGGAAAATTAAGATTTGAAATTCAATCACCACAATTCAATGCATTCAATATGCACATTCAAATGATTTTATAAGAGGGAATTTGTAGTGTCATTTTCAGTACGAATTCTCCTATGCTTTCATTGCATATCCTCTGCAAAATTCAGCTTGGTACATATAATGAAAACTAAAAACATATTATAATAGACTGAATTTATGCAAGCCACCTATTTTATCAAGCACACTCCAATGTTTTTATAAGAGAGAATTTCCATGGTCATTCCCTCAATATCCTCTGCAAAATTCAGAGCTTACTAATGCTACCTATGAACATTCCTCTTAAAAGGCAACTTATTCATGTTGGTACACCCAGAATAACTAAATACATGTTTTTATTTATCAGTTGATTGGATTTACATTAATGTTATCTGTTTCATTATTCAATATAGTCTTATATATTTATGTACTGAGTGTTTTCAGTATTTTGAGGTATACAAATTATTCAATTTTCAGTCAATTGTTCAAATGAGCATTATCCATTATGTAATCATATCACATCATTGTATGATGTGATATAGTTTGTTTTCTTCCACTTGCTATATGTGTTTCAATAGTCAGATTACATATATGTATATACATATACATGTACATGTACATGCATATGTATATGTCATATACATACATATACATATGCATGTACATGTATATGTATATGTATATGCATGTACATATACATATACGTGTACATGTATATGTATATGTATATGCACATGTACATGCATATGTATATGTACATGCATGTACATATGCATATATATATGTATGTACATGTATATGTACATGCATGTACATATACATATACATGTATATGTACATGCATGTACATATACATATACATGTACATCATGTACATATACGTATACATGTACATGTATATGTATATGACACTATTTTTTTCAGCTTCATACATTGTATCAGAACATTGTGGATTTTAATGCTCCAATCAAAACTCTTATTGTTGTGCATGCAATATTGTAAGGATGATTTGATGTGGGAATGTTACGAGTACCGAGTACTACCCCCATTTATTACAATTGTTTTACAGGCAAGCGGGGGTGTCAAGAGGTGAACCAAGTATGTCGATTATCAACATACCATGGAAGTTGTGTTTGTTAACACAATAAACTCTATAGGGAAGGGACATTTTTCTCTTAATGCTTTATGATATGTTTATATTTTATGTTGTATTTTTTTCATATGTATTTTGTTCTTACAAATGCTTATTTGATTCGAGGAATATATTTAACTACATCGGTCTCTTAATGGCAGGCATGCGAGGATTTGTCTGCAATCAACATAAGGTTTTAAGCATTAATGGAAAGTAAAGTCTTTGACTTTACTTTGGCAATGACCTAGTAGTACAAAAAACTATGTAATTTTATATATATGGCTGAAAGTTAGATGAACAAACTATTAGGGTAATTATAATATGAAGTAAGAATATAATATTAGTATTATGTTTTATTGCAAAGTTATTGTGTTAGAATGAAATGAAAATAACAATATTATTATAACTGGATTTGTTTGAAATAATATGAATTATATCGAGGGTTAACTTAGAGGCTAATAGAGTAGCTAAGAGTGCAATTCAATGTGGTTAGATTGTGATAATCAATGGTATAAGTTATAGTGCTAGTAGAACATTAATCATTAAGAAAGAACTAGTGATCGACAATTATATACAAACTGATAAGAATATATCATTGTCTGCAAATAGAATGATTTCAATTTGCAGACAATGATATATTATTATCAGATTGTATATATACATATAATCTAATAAGAATATATCATTGTCTACAAATATATACATACAATCTGATAAGAACATATCACTGTCTACAAATACAGTGATCACTATTTGCAGACAATGATATATTCTTATCAGATAGTATGTATATATATACAGGCATACAATCTGATAAGAATATATCATTGTCTGCAAATACATATATACAATCTGATAAGAACATTTCATTGTCTATAAAGAACATATCATTGTCTACTAGGAGGTGGTAACTTTAATCTCAACCTCACCACATTACATTGTTAACCATGTGCCCCATATGCCTTCATCAAACCACGCGTATGTCTCAACCTCACCACCTGCGCTTGTTAACCATGTGCCCCATTCACCTTCATCAACGCACCAGAAACTTCTAACCTAACCCCTAGTTGCTAAGAGTCCAGTTCAATGTGGTTAGATTGTGATAATCGATGGTATAAGCTATAGTGCTAGTAGAACATTAATCATTAAGAAATAACTAGTGATCGACAATTATATACAAACTGATAAGAATATATCATTGTCTGCAAATAGAATGATTTCAATTTGCAGACAATGATATATTATTGTCGGATTGTATATATATACATACAATCTAATAAAAATATATCATTGTCTACAAATATATACATACAATCTGATAAGAGCATATCACTGTCTGCAAATAAAATGATCACTATTTGCAGACAATGATATATTCTTATCAGATAGTATGTATATATATACAGGCATACAATCTAATAAGAATATATCATTGTCTACAAATACATATATACAATCTGATAAGAACATTTTATTATCTGTAAAGAACATATCATTGTCTACTAGGAGGTGGTCACTTTAATCTCAACCTCACCACATTACATTGTTAACCACGTGCCCCATATGCCTTCATCAAACCACACGTATGAGTTTACCTAACCGCGGCTTGTTGGGCTTCTTTAAGCCCTAAACTCATCATCTCCTACAGATTTCTTGTCAGATTATAATTTCCAAACAAACACTCATCCCAAAAACCCAGATCTCTCATCCCAAAAACCTTGCGAACCTCAAAGCAGGACTAGATTCACATGTGCGAAATCTAAGGACTGATTTAGTTCAGATTTGGTATGGCATGAATCGACAGGCCCGGTTCTCAAGTAATCCTTATCGTTACAGGATTAAGACTATTAATAGCTGGACAGTATGATCTCCACCTCCATCTCTTCATATAAGCCCCAAGTTTTCCAGAAAAGCAAGATGGTATTCATGTTTGGAGTCGACTGCCATTGCACTAAGGAGTCAGGAATGGCCTAGTGCAAAAGGCTTTTTAACTTTCCAGACCCAGCAATAAACTCATCATCTCCCGCGAATTTCTTGTCAGATTACAATTTGTAGACAATGATATATTCTTGACTTCATTTCCATACTTAGATTGAGAAAAAACATAATTAAAGAGAATTATCACAAGATTAAGATGAATTATTTTGTATAGAAACTAGATGAGTACAAAATTGTAATTTTCTATATTTTTGTAGTTGAGTTCATTTTTATTTTTTTCTCAATCTAAGTATGGAAATGAAGTCAAGAAAGAAAACATACTAATATAAAATAGTTATCTTATTTTTTTCAAATTATATTTTCCACTAGACATTAATGCTAAATTATTACAATGTAAAGATTTATTTTACTTTTTTAACCTTTTATGAACATCCATTTAAATCTATTCATTTGGAGATGAGTCTGATTGTTGTGGAAATTAAGTGTTATATTAAGCATGTGAATAAATAAAGGCATAAATGTTTTGATTAGATTAAGACTAGAAGGGCCAATACCCATTACAAAACAACCATAAAGGCAAATGAGGGTTCACGAGAAGTGAAGCACCCAACAAACATAAACTAAAACATTTTGACCAACAAAAAGGACAAATACAACACATAGAATATAGACCACCACAAGACCACAAAACTCCTACAGGTCTCCCAACAAGTTGAGACTACCGATAGCCTTCCACTCTTGAGAAAAGAGTATATTAAGCATGTGAATAAATAAGGGTATCAATGTTGATATTGGCATGGTGTGATGGTTTAAATGTGGTGTTGTTGTTCTTGTCACCAAGGTTCAAACTTCGTTGGGATGGTATTGTTGAGTGGTTGTATTGGGGATGAGGTCCCCCATCTATAACCTCACCAATTCATAGCTCCAAATCAAAAATGTTTACCCCTTGAATACAAAAATATACATCTAAAATGTGTAGTGAAAGAGACATTAAAATATTTAAGAATTTATAATGATCTAGTGGTGAAGTGACATCATTGTGTTGTGGACTGATTTAATGATAGATTTGAACACAATTGGATGAAATTATAATATATTTGTTTTCAATGAGTGTTGATTCTCTTTGACACAATTGAATATAGATGGTGAAGCTCCCCAAATACAGCCAAAGCTTAATTAAGTAAAAGCAAAATAAAAAGATGTAATAAGAAGCTTAAATACGATCTGCATTGAAGCATAGAAAATTTTCAGCTGTTGAAGAGCCTCGCTCCCACCATTTTAGATGAGGATGAAGGAATACCTAGTTAGTACACATCACCGCAACATTAAACATTTGTTAGAGTAGTGCTTTCAGTCAAAACTCATATCTCACGCTTTTACCACAATAGGAGAACGGATCTTCCAAGGGAGTAAAATATATTTAATAAGACAAGTGTGATAAAATGACAAAATGTTAAATGATACATCAACCTCCACCATTCTGAAAATGTTAAGGGTATGGTCCCATGGAGGGGGGCTTCCTAAAACATTTCAGTGGGTGTTGTTTAGATTTTTTAGGAATATTTTAGGGCTAGTGGTCCCATGAATTCAATTTTGCAATTTAGGTTAAAAGTTTGAGCTCTAAAATTTAAGAATTGAACTCGAATATTTTTGGTAAAAATTAATAAATAAATAAAAAATTCTCTCATTTTTTATTTTTGTTAGGAATTTAAAATTTTAAGTGATAGACAAGTGGCAGAAAAACTTTCTAAAAAATTCCTAAGCTGTAGGGGAAATTTCTAGCCCCACCTCAATTTCACATCCATAAAAATAGAAACCCAAGTCCCCATGGGACCATACAATAAGAGATAAGAAATAATTCATGTTTTCCAAAAGCTCTACACTTCATCATTTTCCTACGGCGGCATCTTCTAAAGTAGCGCACTACCTATATCAGAGTTTTTTGGTTTTTTTTAAGTAAAGTCAGTGTTTCTTTCTTGCCATGGTCGAAAAAGTTGCGCATTTCCTTCGATACGGCCGCATCTTCCACGTCCCTTGCTTTCTTTCTTTCCTCCAAGCTCCATTGATCATGATGGGTATGTGGAGCTAAGCTCCGATTCCATTTTATCTTGCTTTAAGATGTACAGACCATTCCCAAAAATTAAAAAGGCCATCTCTGGGATATGCAGTACAGTGCACCTGCGCACTTTCTTTCTTTCTTCCAAGCACGACAGATTTTGTCGGATATTTGAGGGCAAGATGATATTCCATTTTGACTTTCTTAGAAAATAATACACCATTTCCAACAATCAATGATTCCTCTCAACGAAATTTTCTTTCACCTTTTGTTTGGGTTTTGTCATGAAGCTCGTGGATGTTAAGTATATAAGCAATCACATCAGATGTAAATAGGATTTGACAAGTTATAGAATTATTAAAAAGTTTTAAAAAATAAAAATTGAAACAAAAGCTTTAAGAAATAATGATAAATCTTAAAGTTTGAAATATAGCGGAGAATCCATTAGTTGAACATGTTTCAATAGTTGTGATAGTAGTTGTTAATATAATGTCTAATAGTTGTGATAGTAGTTGTTTATATAATGTTCAATAGTTGACATAAACACCCTAACTTAAACAAAATGTATCCTTTTGTTCTAAAAAGCAACCAATCATGTGATGCCACATCAGCGCTCAACTACCCCTGATGTGAATGCACAAGTATTGGTAGCACTTTTTTTTGGCCTTTTTGGACACCTTGTCAAAAAGCATGCGGATGTGGCACCATATTTGATGATGTGGCCTTGAAACGAAAGTTATAAGCAAGGGACTTGCCATGTAAGTTGTTGTTGATTTGAAATTTCCACATAGGATTTTGAGAAGCGCAAAGTTAGGGTGCACAACTAATGGGTCCTCTCCTCTATCCGATTCATAATAAAATAAAGATTCTTTTAAATATATTTATAATAAAAAAATATAGTTTTGAATTAAAAAGATAATTATAAAATTTATAATTTGAAACAATAATCAAACATTTCACTTGAATGATGTTTTATATTATAAGTATCAATAAATTGTAAAGATGTTTTATTAAAATTGGAAAGATGTAAACAAATTTCAATAAAAGAAAAATATATGTAATAGAAATAAAAATATATGTAGTAAAAACAAAAATATAGTAGTAAAAATCAAATGAATAGACAAATTTTAATCCAATATTTAATATATGAACCTTAAATCTTAGTTTACCTTAAAAAATAGTATTGAACACATTATTTTTTAAGACGTAATATTATTGAAATACATTTATTTATATTTAATACAAATATATTAAAATAGTATTGATCACATTATTTATACAAATTTATATTTAAATTAATACATTAATTCTTAAAAATTAACTCTTAAGTACACAATTTTGAATCTAATCTTATGTAGGCTTAATTAAGTACAAGAAAAAAATACCAATAAGAATAATAAAATACAACTTGTTTAAATATGTTTTAAGAGTTATAAATAACAATAAATTGAAAGATTGCACTTGGATAGTTACTTATAGATTTAGATTGTGATTTTGTAGAAATTTAGAAATATAAATTCACTATTTTCTTAGATATTCAACAATTACATGAAATCACTTTTTATTCATACAATATATTCATTGCATATACCTAATCTATATAAATATTTATTAAATGCCTACACCTTTATTGAAATGTAGTTAATAATTTAGAAATCTAAAATGTCTCGAGGAAAATTTTATGAAACTATTTTACAATGGAAATGTGTAGGATAGGTTGGAAATACTCATTTCCTAGAAAATAAAAAATACAATATTTAGCAAATTATTAAAAAATGTAGAGACAAAAAGATATATACTAACAACATATTGTACAAAAATTATCTTGTTATATATGTGTATCAATGAAATTAAATAAGTAAATTTGACTTCTAAATCAAAGTAAAAAATGAGAAGAATAATCAAACCTAAAATAATCAATGGACAAAGCTATTGAGTGATCTCTTGATGTACCTAATTGTCTACTTCTCTTTCAAATATATTTCTAGATATTTTCTATTTTTATTCTTAGCTTTTTATGTTGTTTACCTTATGTGTTTATATTTTAAAATTATTTTTAATTCTTTCGCTAAATTTCAAAAACTAATAAAATCATAAATGTATATTAATAATAGTAAAAAATAAAATTATATAAATAATTAAGAATATATAAAAAAAAATCAAATAATATAACTAAAAAATTAATGAAACCGTTAAAGTATTAAATTAAATAGTTAAAATATTAATAATCAATAATTTTATATTATTATAAGAATGTTATAAAATTATAAACATAATTTAATAAAATCAAAATAATAACAAAATTAGTGACTTGATAAGAGAAAGTATTATATGTTTGGGATTGCAAATATTTAATGTTTGATATGTGAAGAGTTGATGTAATAGATTGTATAACACCAACATCTATTATTTCAAGTATTTCAATGTATTCATTGTATTGAATGATAGTAAGGATATTACATTGTCAAATCTTTCTACTTAGATCTCTCAATATCATGTAGATATTTAAGATTTATTTATTTTATAAATTAGTTTTTCATTTTCATTTTTATCATCATGCAAGATTCATACGTAGGACATAGTATATTTTTCTGGTTAGGATCTAGAGGCAAGAAGCAATATGAAAGGGGAAGATATATATGTCAATTTTATATATGTCAAAAATTGAGTTAGATTAGGAAATTATTCCTTATAATAGAATAAATTCCATGAGAGTGCTTCATTAATTTTTGTTTAAAAATTTAATGTATCTTAGATTCATTTTTAAATTTTAGGTTGTGTGTTTTGGAAATGAAATGGTTGGTGATGATTATGTTTTAATTCTTAAATTAATGATTGAACTAATGCTTGATACAAAATAATTTATTGGGAGAATGAATATATTTGATGTATCTTGATTTTATATCGATGGTAGCATGCTTATTCATATTGCATAAGCATCATAAAATATCAAAGAGCACATTAAGGTTCACATAAATTGTATTGTGGAACACTTTCATATAAGAATGTATAATATAGGTAGGATCAACTAGTACTTCACATTTTTTGTCAAGATTTACATGTGTTAATCTTACTAAAGATGTCAAAATAGAGGATGTTGCCTAAGATAACACATACTTATTATTAGGTGAATCTAAGAATGTTAACTAAAATTTATTATATCTATTCTTAATTAGATAATGAATTTAATATAATTTATAACTGATAAATATATGTATTAGTAAAAAAATGAAAGGGGAAATTTTTTAGTTCTTTGGTGATAATATGGTCCATAGTCTATTTTTTTCCTTTGTGTGTTGTTGAGAAAATATTAACCATTTATTTATGATAATAGAAATTCATCAAATTAAATATGAAATTTATTCTATTCATTTTTATCACCAAAATAAATATAATTAATAGGATGCTTTATTATTCTCTTTGTGAATCTTGTGAAATTTTGGTTACAAGAATATAAGATTAAATGCCTATTTTGTACTCCCCATGTACCTACCCTAGTTTTATTTATCATAAAATGATAATATTTCATGATTCTCACTTTTCTTTCCTTTTTCTTAGGTATTCTTAAAAAAAATATAAATAAAAGAAGAGTAAGTATTATTAAAAATGAAAAAAAAGGTTCTCACTCTTCTTTCCTTTTCATTTCTTTGTAAATAAAAGAACAAATATAATCCTCAAATTTCTAAACATAATTACTCTCAATGTCCATAGTTTCTTCCATAGTTTCTTTGCAAAGGAGTCTTCATGAACATTGATTAAAATAGAGTTTATTGGGCAAAATTTGATTAGAAAATTGGATTAATGGTTCATAACATAATATTGAGTAGCCAAAGTAGCATTTATAAGCCTTGAAAATTTCTCATCAATAAAATCCCATAAATCTGAATGAATTAAAAATCCTTCATATTTAGCTTTCACATCATAACATTGTTACCAAAAAAAATCCTTTATTTTCACTAATGCATTTGTCATCAAAAAATATTTGTAACAACATCACAAAGTATCTTTTGTGCAAGCCCTCACTCAAAATTAGAATAGTTCAAAAATCTCAGTTACCCACAAATCAAACTAAAGGTGTTGAAGCTCTAATACCCCTTGTAAAAAAGTTAAGGTAGCAGAAAACATTCATGTACATTAATCTTTTCTTCCTTTTCTTCTTTTTCCTTTTTTTTTTGTACATTAATCTTGAAAGAAGGGTTATTCAAAAATAATATATTTACAATGGTTATCAAAACTAAACATAAATATAATTAATAACACAACATAGTGACTAGCATGGGAACAAACCCTTTTAAGAAAAATTTCACACTCCAAATCCATTAAATATATTATTCAAAAATCAACAAGATTGTTTTTTATGGATCTTCATCTTATTGGTCAATATTTATAGCATTGGGAGATGTAAGGGGTAACACCTTGTGAGGTCTAGGGGGGCATCCCTTTGGTAACAAGGTCCAAGGTCCATGGTGGTGGTTCAGAGGTAGCACCCCTGAAAGTCACATTCTATATATTTTTTCATTATAAATCTAAACCATTTATCATTAGATCGCAAATATAATGATAGAGATTATGTTGGTTGTTTTTTTCCCTAGAATGAAACCCATTTTATGAGGGAATTTTATTATTAAAATGTATTAGATTTTATTGTTTGAGGAGTCAATGATAGATAGAATAAAAATTTATAGTGGATGTGTTTTAGTTTATAACCTTTCATTTTTTAGATGAAATAAAGGAAGGAATGATTAGTTATCAGCGAATATAGCCTATAATAGGTGAATCACATATATGTGGCTATGTTTTTTTATTATTTTATCTTATTTATGAGATTTTTTTATATATTTCTCTATGATCCTTTTCCTAAAAACTAGTATTAGATTAATACATTTATTTCTAGATAATAAACAAAAAAGGAGGGTTCTTGGTTCAAGCAGAAGCAATGGTAAAAGAAGGAAAATTTAGGGTTGATATGTTAAATGGAAAAAGACATCAGCTATGGAAGATGCAAATGGAGGACTATTTATATTAGAATGATCTTTTCTTACTATTAGACAAAAAAGAAAAGAAGTCAACGAGTATGATAAATCAAGAACAAGAGATTTTTGATACAAAGGAACTAGGAATAATATATACATATTTGGTAGAGTCGATGGATTTTAAAATATCAAAATATTTTCAAATGTTATATCTAATGTAAAAATTGGCTAAAGTATATGAAAAATTTTTAGCTTCCAACAACGTGTTCATTATGAAATTTTTATTTAATTTGAAAATGTTAGAAGGTAGATCTATTTCCTTTTATTTAAATGAGTATAACATGATCACTAAGAAACTAGTTTCTATGTGTAACATTTGATGATGAGGTTAGGTCTCTCTTGATTTTATGATCATTTATATAATGTTGGAATATCTTGGTAATGGCCATGAGTAATTATATTTATAGATCAATCACTATAAAGTTTGATGATGGTTTTGGTGTTATCCCTAGCAATGAAATGTGATGGAAAAAGAATAGGTGAGACATAAGGTAATGTTTTGACTATGGATAATAGGGGAAGATGAAGGAAGAGAGGAAATAGCCCAAGTAATCATGAGAAGTTTAAGAAGGGAAGATTCAAAACCAAAGAAAGGATGAAGTGATGGCATTGTGAGAA